>PVLC010026159.1:0-22973 GCA_004027655.1 Graphiurus murinus | reverse complement strand
TTCTGCTCCATTGGTCTATGTGTCTGTTTTTGTGCCAATACCATGCTGTTTTTATTACTGTGGCTTTGTAGTAGAGTTTGAAGTCAGGTATTGTGATACCTCCTGCATGGTTCTTGTTGCTAAGAACTACTTTGGCTATCCTGGGCTTTTTGTTGTTCCAAATGAATTTAAGGACTGATTTTTCTATGTCTGTGAGGAGCGCCCTTGGTAATTTCATGGGTATTGCATTGAATCTGTAAATCAGTTTTGGGAGGATGGCCATTTTGATGATATTTATTCTGCCTATCCAAGAGCATGGTAGATCCTTCCATCTTCTAAGGTCTTCATCGATTTCTTTCTTCAACTTTTTATATTTTTCCTTATAGAGGTCTTTTACCTCCTTGGTTAGGTTTATCCCTAAGTATTCTAATTTTCGGGGTGCTATTGTGAGTGGAATTGTTTTCTGGATTTCTTTTTCTGTGAATTTATGGTTGGTGTACAGAAAAGCTTCTGATTTTTTAAGATTGATTTTGGATCCAGACACTTTGCTGAATTTGTTGATCAGTTCTATAAGTTTTTTGGTTGACTTTGTTGGGTCTTCTAAGTATAATATGTCATCTGTAAAAAGGCATAGTTTAGTTCTTCTTTCCATATTTTTATCCCTTTGATTTCCTTCTCTTGCCTTATTGCTATGGGTAGAGTCTCAAATACTATATTGAACAGAAGAGGTGATAATGGACATCCTTGTCTTGTTCCTGTTTTTAGTGGGAACTCTTGCAGTTTCTCTCCATTTAATTTGATATTGGCTGTGGGCCTATTGTATATTTCCTTTATGATTTTGAGGTACATTCCTTCTATTCCAATTCTCTGAAGTGCTTTTAGCATGAATGGGAGTTGGATCTTGTCAAATGCTTTTTCAGCATCATTTGAGATGATCATGTGATTTTTGTCTTTGAGTCTGTTTATGTGGAGTATTACATGGATTGTTTTTCGTATGTTGAACCAGCCTTGCATCCCTGGGATGAACCCAACTTGGTCATGGTGTATAATTTTCTATATGTGGTTTTGAATGCACATTGCTAATATCTTGTTTAGCAGTTTTGCATCTAAGTTCATCAGTGATATAGGCCTATAGTTTTCTTTTCTTGAGCTGTCTTTATTTGGCTTTGGTAGTAATGTGATGTTGCCTCATAGAATGTGTTTGGGAGGATCGCGTTTCTTTCTATTTCACGGAATAGTTTGAGGAGTATTGGGATTAGCTCTTCTATAAATGTTTTATAAAATTCACTTGGAAAACCATCTGTCCCTTACCTTTTTTTTTGATGGTAAACTCTGTATTGCTGTTTCTATCTCTTTGATTGTTATTGGTTGGTTTAAATTTTCTGTATCTTCTTGACTCAATTTAGGAAGGTTATATGTGTCTAGAAATTTGTCAATTTCTTCTAGATTTTCCATTTTGTTGGAGTATAGATTTTTCAAAATAGTTTCTGACTATCCTCTGTATTTCCATACTGTCGGTGGTAATATCACCTTTTTCATCTCTTATTTTGGTAATTTGGGTTGATTCTCTCTTTCTTTTGGTTAGGTGAGCCAATAGTTTATCGATCTTGTTTATTTTTTCAAGAAACCAGCTTTTGGTTTTGTTGATTTTCTGTATTTTTTTTATTCTGTATTCCATTAATTTCTGCTCTGATTTTCATGATTTCCTGTCTTCTACTGGCTTTGGGGTTAGACTGTTCTTGTTTTTCAAGTGCTTTGAGCTGTGTCATTAGGTTATTTATTTGGTGATTTTCTGTTCTTCTTATGTGGGCACTCAGTGCTATAAATGTTCCTCTTAGTACTGCTGTTAGGGTGTCCCAGAGGTTTTGATATGTTGTGTCTCTGTTTTCATTGGTTTCTAGGAATTTTTTAATTTCTCCCCTTACTTCTTCTATGACTCAATCTTCATTCATGTGGTGTCAGCCTCCATGTGTTTCCATGGTTACTTTGGATCTTCTTGGAGTTTATATCTAGTTTCACTCCATTGTGATCTGAGAAGATGCAGGGAATTATGTTGCATTTTTTGAATTTGCCAGTGCTCGATTTGTGGTTCAGAATGTGGTCTATTTTGGAGAAGGTTCCATGTGGGGCTGAGAAAAATGTGAATTCAACTGTATTTGGGTGAAAGAGTCTATATGTGTCTAATAGGTCCTTTTGGTTTATGGTATTCCTTAGATCTGAGGCATCTCTACTTATCTTTAGTTTAGAAGAAGGGTCTAGAGATGTAAGAGGAGTATTGAAGTCTCCTAGTATTAGTGTATTGGGATCTATGTGTGTCTTTGTATCATACGAAGTTTGTTTTATGAAAGTGACTGCACCTGCGTTTTGGGCATAGATGTTGATAATTGTTATTTCCTCTTGCTGGATTGTTCCTTTTACTAGTAAAAAATGACCTGCTTTGTCTCTTCTGGTAAGCTTAGGCTTGAAGTCTAATTTATCTGATATCATGGTTGCTACTCCTGCTTGTCTTCGGGTTCCATTGGCATATATTACCTTACTCCAGCCCTTCACCTTTAGCTTGTAGGAATCTTTGCTTGTAAGGTGTGTTTCTTGCAGGCAGCATATAGATAGATACTGGATTTTGATCCATTTTGCCACCCTGTACCTTTTTATTGGGGAGTTGAGACCATTTATATTCAGTGTGATTATTGAGAGATGATTTTTTCATTCCTAACATTTTGGGTTTTTACTTGTGTTTTTGGTGGATTTTATTCTTTTTGCTTAGTTGTTTGCTTCCTGGAAATTATTGTTTCTCTGGTTCTGACATTTACTCATTAGTTCTTCTTTGTAGTTAATCTCTTTAAGTATTTTCTCTAGTGCTGGTTTGGAAGACATAAATTCTTTCATTTTCTTTTTGTCATGGAAGGTTTTTATATCCCCGTCATAAGAGAGAGTTTTGCTGGGTATGAGAATCTTGGCTGCAAGTTATTTTCTTTCAGAGTTTGGAAAATGTTACTCCAGCCTCTCCTGGATTTTATGACTTGATTTGGGAGGTCTGGAGTGATTCTAATTGGCTTGCCTCTAAAGGTCACTTGGTCTTTTACTTTTGCAGCCTTTAAAATTCTCTCCTTAGCCTCTACATTGGTCAACTTGATTACTATGTGGCATGGTGAGCCTCTTCTTTGGTCTTGTCTCGAGGGAGTTCTGTATGTTTCCTGGACCTGTGTGTTGACTTCTCTTTCTATGTTTCGAAAATTCTATTATTACTTCTTTGAAGAGATTGTTTATTCCATAAGTTTCAACTTCTAATCCCTCTTCTATGCCTATTATTCTTAGGTTGGCTCTTTTAAAATTGGCCCAGATCTCTTCGATGTCCAATTCATATCGTCGTATTTTTTTTTCTAAATTATGTACTATAGATTCCTTTTTGGAATGGTCATCTTCTAAGAGTGATATTCTATTTTCCATGTGATCTAATCGGCTGTTTAAATTTTGTATTGATGCCTTCATTTCAGTTATTTCATCTTTCATTTCCTTCAATGCTTCTTTTTAGCTCCTTTTCAGGTCATCGAATTCTTTGTTTATTTGTTCCTTTATTTCTTCCTTTATTTCTTTAAAGCTCTGCCTACATTCTTTCTGAAAATCCTGTATTGTTTCTAGTATTAAAGATCTGAATTGTTCTTCTGGTAATCTCTGCCATTCTGGGTTGGTGAGATCTGTTATTGAGGGGTTTTGGTAGCTCATTGTTTCTTTGTTATTTTTCCTTCCCATCGTTCCCCTGTTCTTGGATTTATATCTTTGCTGCTCTTGCAAGTTTTCTTGTCCAATCTCTGCGGGGGGGGATGGGGGGCTAGGGGTATCTGAAGGTATATACAGGAATAATTTGTATTCAGTGATAGAGGTTGGGTGAGAAGTAACAGTAATGCATGCAGGAATAGGGTAAAGAAGAGGGTATGTTCCAGTGGAATAAAAGGTTGAGTGTGTTGAGGTGATATTTTGTTAAAGATTAGCGATAGTAGATATGTCAGGAGATTCTGGTAGTCAATATAGAGTTTTGAGTGTGGTGGTATGAGATGGTATTGATATGAGACAGGAAAAAAAGAAAAAGAAAAAAGAGGAGGTAAAATGTTGAGGAGAGGAATATAGGGGGGGAGAGAGGAGGGAAAGCTTGTAAAAGGGAAAAGAAGGAGATTCAACAAGCTAAGCAAGTATTAACAAAACATGCAATCATCCAAACAAATATAAGTAAATCAAGGCAATACAAAATGAATACTGAGTAAAAACAGATAAAACATAACACAAAAAGAAAAAAATAAAAGAAGCCCAAAACATAAAAACCGCAACCAACCACTAAGACAAACACTCTGCTAGTTTGTAAGTACCGAGC
Organism: Graphiurus murinus; assembly: GCA_004027655.1. Taxonomy (NCBI): domain Eukaryota; kingdom Metazoa; phylum Chordata; class Mammalia; order Rodentia; family Gliridae; genus Graphiurus; species Graphiurus murinus. The sequence continues at coordinate 18,628 of PVLC010026159.1, read as the reverse complement.
TTAAAGTTTCGAGTGTGTCTCTGGCATTTTTATTTGCTCTGTCAGTGCAGGCAGGGGGTTTCGTTGGTGTTTGTCCTGGTGCTACTTATGTCTCTGGGCTCTTCACAGGGTCTGACTACGACTCTCTCTCTGCCTTTGCTGATGGCAGGAGTACAGTCTAAATGCCGGGCCTTTTCAGATATCCTGTGTGCATTGGGTTCTTCTGCACTTCTGAACCTGTGTAAGGGCTGGAAGGGCGGGTGTCTGAGTCTATCCTTTGTATAGGGGCTCCCACACCTCAGGGGCGCAATCCAACTTATAGTTCCCTGCTGCTCTATTTCCTTTGTTGTTTGCTCCACCTCTGGTCGCTGGGGGTGCAATAGGTCAATGGGGGCCTGGATACCTGGCAGGACATTGTACGGGAGGGGCTGGCACGCAAAATGATGCAAGTCAGTTCACAGCGCATGATCCCTTGTTTTTCCTGGGATCCATGCAGCTCCGCACCTCTTTCTTTCAGTCAAGAAGTTGCGTTTGCTGCCGTCCTGGTTCAAGCTCTGCTGTGTCGTTGGTCTCCCAGGCCCTGGAGTGGTGCCCTGGAGATGTCCCCGGAGCTTACACCGATAGTCCCATACGTTCCAATTGCTGTGGCTGGTGGGGGGATCCCTGCCTGGGTAGGGAGTGGAGTCCCGGAGGTGCACACGCCAAGCCTGTTCGCTGGGTCTGCCGCAGTACCTGTAGTTCTCAGCGTCGGGCTGACAGCCACAGTTCCAGGTCCCGGTTCCGCTGAGCCCACGGCCGGCACGGAGCCTGCAGCCCATGCTGAGCCACTGCTTGGTGGTCTCCTTTGTTTCCCGAAGGGCTCTCTGAGTCCTCTTCCATTGTGGTTCAGTTTTCGCCCCTTTTTGTTGCTTTTTTCCTTCTGTTAAAAAGCTGGGTTTTTTAGTAAATTGGATTCGAAATCACAGCGTCTGAGGAAAGGCATTTCACTCAGGTGCCATCTTGAATCCTCTCCGCCATTTAACATTTCTAAACCAATGCTGGAAAGGAAAATGGAATTACCACATCTGATTTAGACTAGAAAGAGGAAGTTATTTTTTGAGTCTGTGGATGGGTTCAGCTTCCTAAGGGCAGTTAGCCATCGGTTTCTGAAGAAAACCAGGCTTCTGTTAGGTAACTTTTAGGCTTATAATACCCAGACTAAAGCTTATAGAAGCCGAATTGCCTCACTTCAAACCTGAAGTTATGTTTAACAAAACTTAGGTAGTTAGAGTTTAATCTGGTTATGTGCCACAGACAACATCATATAAACCAGGTACATACATTGATCTCAGAGTTGTACACTTAGATGTACAATATGCAACATGACCACAGAGATTTGACACAGAATGGTCCTTGTTTACTTCTTGCAGTCTCTCTAGGCCTTCATAGTCTGATTCACACACTTCCCTAAAGAAGTGCAGACTTGGAACAAGGGTTGCTCAACTATCTATAGATGTCAAAGTCACAGTTGATTGACAGCTACTAGGCAAATCTTGCAGTATATTGTTATGCTCAATAAGAAGAGAGAAGAATGAACTAGAGGACAAAGAAGAGAACCTTGTACTCTTTGAAGACTATTTCATAATATTTTCCTACAAGTTTCTGTAATTTTTGACCAGAGATGAAAGCCAAAATATTAAAACTACTTTTTAATGAAAAAATTCCTGTGGTACCATAGGAATCTTTTAGGGACAAATATCATGCTCTTTTTCTCTTTTTTTAGAATGAGTATGTTATTTTTAGAAAAATACGTCTCAAACCTAATGTTAGGAATCCTGGTTACTCCAGTCTTGGATTTAACTGATTGAGGGCTTGCACCAAGAAAAAATTTAAGAGCTTTGAATTTTCAGCAGACTTAAGAACATAAATTTGACAAGTTTGAAGCATAGTTTGGGATAGTTTAGAGCTTTTTCCCATTTTTGGAAACTGTACTCTTTTTTCATCCAGAAGAAGCCTGCATGTATTTCTGATGTTGGGCAACCTGAGAGACTTCTCCTTACTATTCATAAACTAGAAACTGGAGTTTACCATAATACAAAAACATTGCTCTTTGTTTAAAAATAAAAAATACAAACAATTTATTCTCTAAAATTTTTCTACTTGCAGAACATATTTGTGGGTTTAAAAAAAAAAAAAAGACCACCTACCTATCCCTTCCATTTACTATACCTAAATTTCAAACCTTTCTAGATGGGACAGAAAGACAGAAGATAGAACTGGAGAAGCAAGGCCTTGAAGATTTGAAAAATCAATCTTGAATCATCTGTAAGTTTGATACAATGCTAATGGCTTATAAAAAGAGACTTTGAATTCTCAGATTGCAGTTCTTCTGAGCTAATGTTATTAGAAAACTAGTATCCTTTAACTAAAGCAAAAATTGCAGACAATACATGGAGAACAACTATGATGAGAAGGACAACTTCTAGACCAGGGCTTACATTGTATTCTACTTTAGTGAGAAATATTCAGAGAAGTGTCAAGAGAGTTGCTGAAGGGACTATAAACAGGGTAGCATAGCCATTCATGGGGAAAGGTGATTTCTCCTCCTAAGAAAAGAACATGCCATTACTGTGGATTTTGTCAGGAATGTTGGATCTCTATTTCCATAGACTTTAACTAGTAACAGCTGTGCTCATAGACTGACATAGAGTGTATTACAATTGGTCCTATGAGTACTACTTAAAAAAATCAGTTGCCTTGACTTAAAATGCCACTGAAGAAAAAGGAAACAGCCAACAAAGTGTAGACACAATCAACAGAGAGGGGTGGTGGCTGGGCGTGGTGGCACATACTTGTAATCCCAGTACTTGGGAGGCTGAGATTGGAGGATCCCAGTTCACTGCCAGCCTCAGCTACTTAGTGAGGCCCTGTTTCAAGATAAAGAATAAAAAAATAGGGCTAGGGGTGTAGTTTGGAGGCAGAATGCCACTGGGTTTAATCCCCAGTACTGCAAAAATAAATAAATAAATAAATAAATAAATAAATAAATAAATAAATAAATGTGGGAAAGTATTTGGCAACTATTCATCTGGAATATATAAGGAATCAAATAAATTAATGAAAAATCAAATAATCCAATTAAAATAGGTAAAGATCTGAATAGACACTTCTCAAAAGAAGAACTACAAATAGCCTACAAATATATGAAAAAATGTTCAATATCATCAGCCATCAGGAAAATGCAAATCAAAACTACAGTGAAATGTCACCTCACGCCGGTTAGAATGACTATTACCAAAAATAAAAATAAAATAAAATACTGATGAGGATGTGGGGAATAAAGAATTCCTATACACTTTGAGGAAAAATGTGAATCAGTATAGCCATTGTGGATAACAGCACAGAGGTTCTTCAAAAATAGATCTGAAAATAGATCTTCAATATGATCTAGCTATTCATATACTTCCGGATAGGTCTAAATCAAAGGAAATTAAAATGGCATATCAAAGAGATAGTTATATACTCATATTTATTGTGACACTATTCATAGTTGCTAAGATCTATACCAACCTAGGTGCCTATCAACAGATGAAGGGATAAAGAAAATGTGGCATATATACACAATGGAACACCATAAAGAAGAATGAAATCCTGTCATTTGCAGGGAAATGGATTGGGCAGATAAACCAGACACCAAAAGAGAAGTAGCGCATATCCCCTCTCATATGTAGAATAATTTATATGACTACGGAATACTACAGACTGGGAAAGATCTAGGAAGAGGGATAAAGGCTTGTTTGATAATGGATTCCAAAACAGTTAAATAAAAGAAATAAATTCTGGTGCTCAATGGGATGATTATTATTCATGATACCTCCAAACAAAGAAATGAGGAGGAAATGCTGATTACCCTCATTTGATCAGTGTGCACTGTATGCAGGTATAAAAATATCACATGGCTTCTGAGAATGTTCTATACTTAATGGTGTGGTGGTTACCCAGGTGTATAGGTATATAAAAATTCAGTAAGCAGTACACCTCAGATTTATATATGTCACTTTATGTTGTGTGTGACACAGGTGACAGATAATAAATCAAACTGAGAAGAGATGAAGAAGATATTCTCATATTGGGGCTAATAAGGTTTTGTGAGATTTATGAGTCAGTCTTAACCCAGGGTCCTGACAGTGTTAAGCAGAATGGTGGAAATTTTGTGATTTGCAAATGTGCCTAATATGATACACAGAGGTCTCTGTGTCCCTTTAAATTGCCCCAGGATCCCAATAAGCCGCTGGTCCTGAGTGAATGATCTGATGCCAATAATATAATGTGGATCTACAAGAGTTAAAAGCAAACCCACAGGGAAGGAAGAACTCAAAGCAACATACCTCTTATTATTTCAAAGTTGTGCTAGTTCCAAAAAGGCAATTTGTATTTAAAACATTAAAGTGAGATTTCTTCAAAAAGCAAACTCTTTGACACTCTTCTTGTCAAGAGGCCTCAGAATGAACAATGGAACAGATTGTGTTTGTACTTCAGACTTTTACATTATAGTTTAATTATGCTGCTATTTTTGTTTGTGATTCTTAATATGTTTCTGTTGCCACCACAAAACCCTGGGGAATGCCCTGTACATCTAACATAACACCAATTAATTCCCTTACTCAGCGACCCAGAACTGCAGAGCCTAATGCTATAAGCCGAGGATTAGCAGCATTTTGCAAGGGAATCATTTTTTATTGGTTTCATTAAAGTTGTATTGCTACCTTGATGAAAAAAGCAACAGGATTATGGCATCACAGAGGAAACAGTTCATAAACTTGCACAAAGGTTATCTGTACTTTGCTTATGAAGCCACAGTAATTTAGGATAAAAGTCCTATTACATTTAGTGTAACCCGAACAGCCTTTCTGTGACTCTAGCCCTTTCACTTTCTTCTAGGAGCCCCCAAGAGTTCCCCAGGTATAGGAAGCTATTCTTTGGGCCTCCAGGTAATTTCCATTTACTCCTTTACAATTTTGATTCCTGAGGGCCTCTTGCCAAAGGCAGTGAAACCTGGTCTATTGTATGCATGTATCATGGTAACATGGGTATGCATGTATTATTATACTGTTCTGATTTAAATTCCTTTGGAGAGATACCAGGAGTGGTATAACTGTATCATGTGGTGGATCCATTCCCAGTTTTCTGAGAAACCTCCACACTGATCTCCATAAGAGCTGCACTAATGCACCAACAGTGTATGAGTTCCTCACCGGCATTTATTGTTTTTTGTAGTCTTTTTGTTTGGTTGTTTTAGTTTTTAATACTTTTATTGGTGCATTATAGTCTCACATCATAATGTAGTTCACAGTGATGGTGACATACATGAACACGGCACTTGGTAAGCTTCCCTCTGGTTGTTCGTTAGACTGCCATTCTAATTGGGGTTAGATGGAATCTCAGGGTTGTTTTGTCAATCACAGTCTTTTTATCTTTATGCTACATTAGAGAGGACCTGAAGCAATGGGACCTAATACCTTAAAAATACTCAAAATTTTAATTAATAGAATAGTTGGTTGGTTCTTTCATTACTTCTTAGTTTTTATTGTCACTTAAGCCATGGGCTTAAGTTGATCTAACTGATAATATGGTCTCCACACAGTCCATAAAAATCACTTCCTGGTCCGTTGTCCTTAAACCAAACATGTGTCTGTCATGCCATTACTGTGAATTCATAGAAGGCTCTTAGGTATCATGATCAGTCCCAAGTTAACCAACCCTTGAACAGACCACAAGGTCACAATTATACCCCCAACACATCTCTTTGCTAAGCTGGCTCATCGACACTCACCCAATCTCACTCAGGTGAAAGGAGATTGCCAGCTTCTTCATCTACTAGCCTAGGACACGGGTCCATGTAGATTGAGAGGGAAACCTGCCTTGGGCTACTTGTGGCTCTTTATTTCAACATTCTACCTTGGGGTACCAAGTTATAAAAGTGGGAAAAACTGATCCCTAGTAGGCACAATTTCATAAAATATATTACCTCAACGTCTCTGTCCTTGGGGCTTCTTAGTATCATCTCCTATAGAAATGGTTACCTCCTCTTCATTTTAATTGTTCAGTACTGAATACTTATATTTTCTCCAACTTTTACCCACAGGGACTAGTTAAATACCTTCCTGGTAACCCTCGTTATCAGGGTCAAGAGCTCACTGAAGAATGATGAGCCATCTAAATTTAACAAGGATAATGCATCCTGGGAGACAGGAAGGGAGTTGATCAGTAAGTCACATTTCATTATAAACACATATGAAATGCTCATTTCCCTATCACACAGTGTATATAAAAAGCAAGTTACTGATTTCCTCTTCCCTGCAACTTTCTGCCAAGCTGAAATTATATCTCCTACATGCCCAATGAGTTTTTGTCTCACTCACTTGTGTATCTGTGACCAGAAACTAGTAAATACTATTTCCATTTTGTAATTAATTCTAGAGACTATTTTGCTTTCAATCAGTTTGCTTAGTTCTATTTCTTAGAAAGAAGCATTGGCATGGTGCATCTTTTCCTGATCATACTGCTCCTTTCTCTCTCTCTAATGGAAAGAAAATCCCTGCAGGTTGCAGTGTTAGCAAACAACAAGAATGTTACAGATGTTTGTGGATTTGTGATCAGGTATCTGTTGAAATTTCAAATGTGTTCCATCTCCTCCAGGAACTGCACTTGGGCACTCTGTGCTTTCAGAAAATAAAATACATCAATTCTTTATTTCTAAGATAAGTGTTTATTATTTGTCCACACTTTCCAGAATACTAATGTTGTTTAGTTTATAGACAAGTTATGTGAAACCTCTTTAGCAATTTAAAGGTCTTTAGAACTGGGAAGCACTTTTAAAGTCATCCAAATTATTTTACAGACTGAAGGAGTCTGAGTGACTGGCTTGAGACAAAACCCCTCAGGTTACTGGTTGCAAAACAGGGACAAATCCAGCGAACCTGATAGCCAGTTCTATATTACTTAAGTGTATTTTGTTTTTGTTCACTTCTTCAAGAACCCATTTCTACATCATTGTACCTCTCATCTGTCAGATTCCACTTTAATGCATAGAAGACAGTGACCAGTATTGAGAGAATAGCCTGTAGGAAATGCCTAGAGCTGAGTGTGAGGAATCCTGGGTACCAATTAGTGTGAGTTGACTGTGAGACTATTTAAGTGGTTTCAGCTCAGTTCCAGCTCATAACACTGAGGATGAAGTTGATGTAGTACTATATCATAGGATCATGTTGAGGTCGCCAATTGTAGAAATCAGTTGCAAAGATAACAGAGCAATAGAACTGGCATTCTACTCCTACGGTGCACTCTTCACACTCTCAAAAGGAAAAAATGAAAGATTCCATGTTTTAAGATATACATCATAGATTTATTAGAATATGAACCCAATAGTACTTTCAGATCACTTATATGCACAAGTATTTGGTTCTTGGGAAATCCCTAAGCTCTTGAAGACCAGAGAGGAGGCTAGGACTATTAGTTTTATTGCAGAATCTTCTTTTCTTCCCAGTTAGAACTTACCCTATGATTGCAGAGTACTTCTCTTTAGCTGTGCTGTTCTTCATACATATCTCATTCTAGTTTTAAATACAAGTCTTGGACTCACCATTTCCAGAGATGCAGAAAAAAACCTATGATCAGAAATACAAATCAGTTTGAGGCATGGCCTAGATTTGTTAGAACCTGACAATGGCATCTCTCAACCAAATATAACCAAGAAAGAGAGAAGGGGTGCACTTCAGTAAAAATGTGAGATAGAAATATACTAAGCAAGTCAAACAATAAATCATGCAAATGGCCAATAAATAAGTAATAAAAAGGAGACCTTGAGGTCTTATATGGGTTGGATTCTACTAGTTTGAGAAGATGGCTCCTGGAGCCTAAGACGACATTCCTATAAATATCTATTTTTAGTTGTTATCACCAACTGAATTGTTCCTTAAATGATCTTAAGGAAACCTCTAATTGCCCTCTTTCTCCATATCCAAGAGAAAGTTAATACCAGTTATGCAGTTTTAAGATTCACGGATAGAAGCATAAATATGATTACTTGTTTGAATGCTATTGACATGAAAACATTTTAAGTTGTTCTAGAATGCCATCCCTGATATGCACTGTATATTCAGTTTAGATTTGGCAGCGACTTCTATTCTTTAATATTTGCTTGAATAAATTTCCCTAGGACACAGCTAGCAGTCAAATGTATTCTGACTGGATTAGAATCTGATATGAAAAGACTTCCGCTGAATAATGTTGTTCAGAAGTCTTGGCTCTATTAACAATAGTGTGCATTTTAATAGAAATTTCAAGGGAATTGTCTCAGCTCTACTGAAGAGACAGCACAACGTTCTACAAAGCAATCATTTATTTAACAAAAATATAATCTTAGATGGGGAGTGCAGACTCAGTAATTCATAAATCAATTTCAAATATCAGCCTTGCTCTGAATCTGTCTCATAAAGGGCAGTGTTCATTCGTCTTAGCTGCCAGTTCTCTTCTCACTCCGGCTGGTCCATTTGTGCAATACCCATACCATTCAGAACCCAGGGTTTTTCCCTTTTTCTGTTTGTTTAGGCTTGATCAGAATCTGTCTAGATAATTAATCCATCAGAACTTTCACCTTTCATTCAATCATATTTAGCACAATTTATTTATTTAGTACTGGGATTTAGCCCAGGGGCATTCAACCTCTTAGCCATACCCCCAACCCTGTGCGTGCCCGCAGGTATATGTGTGTGTGTGTGTGTGTGTGTGTGTGTGTGTGTGTGTGTGTGTAGAGGGTACTGAGGATTGAACTCAGAGGCATTCTACCTCTGAGTTACACATCCACCCTTTTTATTTTTTGTTTTGAAGCAGGTCTTACTAGGTTGCTGAGAGTCTCGCTAAATTGCTAAGGCTGGTCTTAAACCTGCGGTCTTCCTGTCTCATCTTCCCCAGTACTGGATTATAGGAATACATCACACACCGAGCTTTATTTTTTTATTTTGAAACAGAGTCTCACGAAGTTGCTGAGATTCTTGCTGTGATGGTGAGGCTAGCCTTGAAACTGCAATCTTCTTATCTCAGACTCCCAAGTACCACCATGCCCAGCACAACAGTTTTTGTTGTTGTTGTTTGCGGTACTGGGGATTGAACTCAGGGGCATTCTACCTCCGAGCTACACCCACAGCCCTATTTTTTATTCTTTATTTTGAAACAGGGTCTCACTAAGTTGTGGAATGACTCACTAGGTAGTTGAGGCTAGCTGCGAACCCGGATCCTCTGATCTCAGTCTCCCAGGTGCTGGGATTACAAGTGTGCGCCACCACACCCGGCCCCAACACAACAGTTTTTAAAATATTTATTAGTAGCAATAGAGCTCTGAGGTTAAAAAATGTAAATATTCATGAAAAAAGCATAATAAAATTATTTTAATAAGTTAGGAAATGTCTTATAAATACATAAAGAACGAAACCCATTGTATTAATTGATTATTCTGCATACCTAATCATTTCAAAACCTAGCAGCTTGTTGAGAACATTGGCAGATGCTGATAGTCCCAGCCCCTTGGAGGCTGAGGCAAGAGAATCACTTGAACCCAGAAGTTCAAGGTCAGCCTCAACAAGATAGCAAGAGCTTGTTTCAAAACACAAAACAAAAGTTAATGACTTAGAACATCTATTATCTCACAGTTTCTGCTACTCAGGAATCCAGATGCATCTTGACTAAATACTCTGGTGCAGAATGTCTCCTAAGTCTGAGGTTGATGGGACAATTGCAGTTGCCTTCTACTCATGGCGAGACTGAATAAAGAGCCCCTTCCATGCTACTCCTGTGGCAATTGCTGAACTTGGTTCCTCCCGGGTTGTTGGATCAAAGGCTCAAAACTGGCTACTGGTCAAAGACTATCCTCAGTTCTTTTTTTTTTTTTTTTTTTTTTTTTTTTTTTTTTTTTTTTTTTTTTTTTTTTTTTTTTTTTTTTTTTTTTTTTTTTTTGCGGTACTAGGGATTGAACTCAGGGGCATTCTACCTCCGAGCTATACCCCCAGCCCTATTTTTTATTCTTTATTTTGAAACCGGGTCTCACTAAGTTATGGAGTGCCTCACTAGGTAGCTGAGGCTGGCCTCGAACCCGGATACTCCGGTCTCAGCCTCCCAAATGCTGGGATTACAAGCGTGCGCCACCATGCCCGGCTTATCCTCAGTTCTTTGATATGAGACTTCTCCAATGTGGCAGTTTGCTTCATAAAAGTGTGCAAGCAAAAAAGACAGAGAAATAATACAAGCTAGATGGAAGTTAGACTCTTTTTAAACCTAATCTCAGAAGTGACATCATATAATTTTTCTTGTATACTATTCCTTAGAAACAAGTCTTCTGAATAGCAAAAGAGATAGGTCTTCCAGAGCCTTTGCCCTTTTTGATAAACAGATGAAGTTACTCTCAAATATTTGAGAAAAAATTTCAATTTAATTTGTAAAAAATGGTAAAAATTAAGCTTGCTAATTTTTCAAGTTTAGGTGAACTTTCCAAGGAAACTTCAGTTTTAATTACTGAACACAATAGACTTATATATCATGGGCAGAAAAGAGATGCAAAAAAAGATGTATTGGACATTTTTAGCTAATGATTATGCAGACATTTCTTTAATTGCTAATAATATTGCTACCCAGATCACTTAATGTAGAGGAAAACAGAAAAAAATATCAAAGAGCATTAGCCACTGAATGACATCCCTCAGGGAATCAGATCATCCTACTGTAGGATGGAGAGACCTTTCTTGTCCTCTAGAATGACAAGAAATCAAATGGTGAACAGCAAGGCATATGGTCTCTGCACTATTAGAGATCTTTCTGCCATCTAAGGTATGGGAAATAAATTCTCAGTAAACCACAATCTTGAGTTTAATTTGTAGTTCCATTTCAAAGTTTCATTGGCTGAATCCTTCACCAGAATCACTGAGGGCACCAGACTGGGAAGCATAACCACAGGCAGGGCCTGAGAGGATCAGTCTTTATGGGAAGGAAGCTGTGTTTCCAGCAGAGTCCAATACAAGACCAAACAGTGGAAAAAGCTGCACCTTGATAAAAGTCACTACCCTGCTCCTTGAGCTGTTAGACACAACATTGGGCATCTTCTAGGAACTTACTAAAAATGCAGAATCTCAGCCCTACCCCCAAACAACTGAATGAGAATCTACATTTGAACAAGATCCCCACAGGAACTGATGCACAGAAAAGTCTGAGAAGTGCTGCCATAATGGAATTTCAAAAAGCTTTGAGAGAGCTTTGAGAAAGGGGGGCTAAGTGGCAAAATTAGAGAATGTGTCATAGAAAAGGTGTCATTTGAGCTGACCCTCATGAAATGTGTATGATCTCAACAGAAAGTATTTTGACTTTCTTTATGGGGAGAAAAACTGGTAAGAACCCAGACAACAGTCTTATGCAGAAAAGTGTACCGTTTGTTTTGGGAATGAAGAACGCACACTCTTAAATTGTAGCCAGATTATGAAGGGCTCTGAGTACTGGTTGCTGGGTTTTTATTTTATTTGTTGGCAATAAGGAGATACTGGAAGTTTTTGAACAGAGCACAATATCAGTGAGACAATTTATCTGATGTCTGTGTGGAATATTCATTGGCTCCAGGAGATGCCAAATATATACTAGTTAGAAATGATTAACATAGGTAGACATGGGGTTAGAAGCTAGAGCTCAGGGATAAGGGTATGCAATCCTGAAATTCTAGAGCAGACAAACAAAATAAAGAAGTGATAGAAGTTAGAGACATTTCAGAGGTGGAATTCACAGATCTTGGTAAACAGAGGCTTTGCACTTGTGGGATGAGGAAAAAGATGATGCCACTCAGGGAGCTGGAGTGATGAGAACATGAGCCCTCAGAGAGGAACATGATGAGTTTTTGCTTGGCCATGAGATAACTGCTGAAAAGTAAGAGGATGCCACCCATATTATTGCCTTTCATGGCCTCTACATGTACCACTGCAGTCTTTCCAATTTTGCCAGTCTCAGTCTTTTCAGTGTCTTCTCCTGAGGTTTCCAGCCAGTTTCCTGAAAATATCAAGGACATCTGAACGCCATTAAAACAGGTGTTATCTGTTTTTTTCTAGTTCAAGGTGCCCACATGAAATAAATCCTTTGAGAAACAAATTACATCTTTGTAATTGTTTCATTCCTGTTTTATGTTGAACACTTGAAGGAAAGGAATTCCCTTCAATAGGGAGTCTGGAAAAATTGATCCCACCAAATTTCAGGAAAGACCAGAAAGAGAGCATAAAAGAATGATGGCTCTTACTCTTCTTTAGGGATTAAAAATGAGGCAATAATGTTCCAGTTGAAAACAATATTTCTTCTCCCTTGCTTCATGACTTCATTTCCCTCCTAATGAATGATTTCTTTAGATCATTATTTTGCCGTTTATCATTGAATGATAAAAGCACATGGAGTGCTTTATTTTATACTGTAGTCCCCATGAGAGTCCCGAAATGAAGATCCTTTTTTATTAGCAGATTTAAATCTCTTCAAAGAGGACACAGTTTATTGCTAAATTAATCACAGGGAAAGTCAGTCTTGAAAGCATAACTTAGTCACAATGTACCCCAAACAGTCTTCCATGGGGTAATCTGGATGAAACATGATGTAAAATGAGCAGGTTTTTATTAAAACCCCAAATTAAGAAGGCCAGGTTCTCTCTAGTTGGATAGCAGCTAAAATCAATGGCGCCTGTAGCCACAATCCCACTGTAATGAAGCTATCTCAAACAGCATCAGAAATGACAAACCAAGATTTCTTCCAGGCGGGCCTGGGGGCACACACACTTATCCCAGTCCTTAGGAAGCTGAGGCAGGAGAATCACAGGTTCAAGGCCATATGATAAGACAAATAGTGTATTTATCAGAAAGATATGTTTGACACATTTTAATGCCTTGATTCACTTGTGACCTTGAAAATACACTAATTCAAACTCAAAAAGACATATATATCGCTATATATCCCACATAGCATGTTTAAAAATAAATATATAAATACAGTTCTAGAAGCCTACAAGTCGTTGCAAAAGCAGAATGGTGAAACCTTGGTTTAGGGTCCTGGTGGGCTTAGAGACCTGTATTTGACATCCATCAGCAGAGATAATAGTTAAATATGTGAGAGTTGTAGTTGCCTGTCAGAAAGAATATCAAAAGAAGTATGAGAGCCTGGCATAGTGGTGCACACTTGTAATTCCAGTACTTGGGAGGCTGAGACAGGAGGGTAGCAGGTTCATGGTCAGCCTCAGCTACTTAGTGAGATCCTCTGCAACTTAGTGAGACCCTGTTTCAAAATAAAGAATAAAAAATAGGACTGGGAGTGTAGCTCAGAGGTAGAATGCCCCTGGGCTCAATCCTCAGTACATAAAAAAAAAAAGTATGAGTAACAGAGATCTACACTGTGGCCAGAATTAGCAAATGGGTAGAGGAGCAATCATGAAGGAGAGGAGAGTTTCTGAACAGTGAAGGTGTGCACCAGTTAAAGAAAAATAAAACTGATCTTATGAAATTACCAGTGACTGTGTGGAAGAACAGGCTGCCATATGGTTGCTTTCTGGTGAGTTTTTGTGTGAGGTGATCCGCCGATCCAACAACAAAAGACCCCAGAGGCTAGTCCAATCAGGGAAGGTTTATTAAAGGGAGACTGCCGGGCTGTCTCATGCAGGAGAGCAGCAGTGTTAAGGGTCAGGGAGAGCAGGGGAAGGGTAGTGCCTAGTTTGGGGAACAGCCAGACTCAGTTGCTCACACATGGTGGGGGCTGACCTTCATGGTCAGGGTTGGAGTGTTTCTGCTCCTGCAACTCCTCCCTTGGTTTGGTCAGACTGCCCCATTTTGACTTATTATAGCACAGTTGCATCTTTTATTTTTACTGCCTGAGGTTACTTGCACCACCCACTAGCCCCCATGTACCCTCTGACCTAACAATTTGCAGATGGCCATCTTCTTTCTGTGTCCTTATATACTGGAGAATGAAAGAGATGAGATAGAGATGAGAGAGAGAGAGAGAGAGGAAGAAAGAGAGAGAGAGAGAGAGAGAGAGAGAGAGAGAGAGAGAGAGAGAGAGAGAGAGAAGAGAAGAGAAGGGAAGGGAAGGGAAGGGAAGGGAAGAGAAGAGAAGAGAAGAGAAGAGAAGAGAAGAGAAGAGAAGAGAAGAGAAGCGAAGCGAAGAGAAAAGAGAAGAGAAAGGAGAGACCTGGCATCTTTTTATAAGGGCACCAGTCTCATCCTGAAGACCCCACCCTCATCTAAACTTAATTACTTCCCAAAGATCCCATCTTCAAATGTCATTACTTTGGAGTTAGGACTTGAACACATGAATTTTTTGGGGGGGGAGGACAAATTCAATAACAATAAACTTGATAAGACTCACAAAACTTGAATAAAATACAATAGTAAACATTTAGTTAATATAATTCTGAAAGGTGTGATGGAGCTGGCTGGTTGAGTTGGACAACACGTTGGATCTCACCAAGGTCTACCCAGGTGCCTGGCAGTCGGCTGGTTCTCTGCTGAGGCAATAGGACCATAGGCCATACTTTTTTTTTTTTTTATCTTATTTAAGGCTAACCTTAGATTACTCTTCTGGTGATAACATAAAAGCAAGGACAAGCGAGTTAACAACTTAAGTTTTCTTAAGCCTCTATTTACACTACTGTCACTAAATCCTCTTGGTGAAAGCAGGACACATGGCTGATTCCAGAGTCAAAGTAAGAGGATGATGCAAAGCTATATGAATTCGGGTGTAGATACAGAAAGGGGTGAAGAATTAGGGCCACTGATGTGATAAACAATCACATACAGAAACTATGTACAGGTGCACTAAAATGTGTGAAAATGTGGATAACATTATTATGGGTGTAATAATTGCAAACCACTCAAATGTCTTTTAACAGAATAGTCAGTGGTGTTGCTGCAAAAATAGCATGAGTGAATCTTCCAAACATAATGTTGAATAATGATTCAGTCAAAGAAAGGACATTATGTCTGATCTATTTACATGAATTCAAAACCATGCAAACTAATAAATAGCATTGATAATGCTTGATAGGAAAGTAGAACTATTTTAACAAGCAAGGAAATTATTAATAAAATCATGAATATGTATAACTTTGATTATAGTTGTAACAGTATTTAAAAACCTTTGGAGTAGTGGCTCAGCAAAACCTTTCACTGGATTTATGCTCTGTCTGTGGGTATGGCTGCATCTGAATACTAATAAAAAGAAGACAGGTTCTTATCTGTGATTAAATGTTCTCACACATTTGTGTGACTCCTCATCCATGGAACAGCACACAACATACTTGGAAAAACATTAAAAACCATTAATGGCTAATCATGACATTATTACTTTAGACATAGCCCATCTTCATAACCAAATTTTAAAACAACATCAGTGATCCAGCAGTGAGACAAGGACACTGACTGGTTAAATATTTATCTAAAGACTTACAATGGCTTAACCCTAAATTTTCACTTCACCATACTTGGGGGACTTTAATTGCCATCACTATATTATTAATCATTGTTTTATGTTTACTTTGTGCACTCGGAAGATGCCTCTCTCAAACCTTAAATGGCAACAACATCTACATAGGTTTGGCTGGTAGAACAATGTCTTAAAGAAAAAGGGAAAGGGAGATGTGGAGAATGTGACTGCCAGAGGTAGGTTAATATTTGCCTTGGGAAGGTCTAAGGGTCATGGAAAGCCATGACTGGACTTTTTTTTGGGGGGGGGTAACTGGGGATGGAACCCAAGGGCATTCTACCTCTGAGCTACAACCTCAGCCCTATTTTTTATTCTTTATTTTGAAACAGAGTTTTACTAAGTTGCGGAGAGCCTTACTAAGTAGCTGAGGCTGGTGGTGAACCCAGATCCTCCGGTCTCAGCCTCCCAAGTACTGGGATTACAAGTGTGCGTCACCACACCCGGCTATGACTGGACTTTTGAACTCACTGAAAATGTTCCTATGTTTCTTTCTGGTGCAAACTCTCTAATATCCCATTTGTTAACCATTGTCTCAAAGCTCTTCTGCACATACAGAAGTGTCCAAACCATAACCTTCCTGCTTAGAATAAGAAAAATAGATGTGATCCAGCAGAACCTTTACCTAAGAATAAGGTCCCCTGTCCCGCCCCTTTGAATCTGTTCACAGGGTCTGTGTCAATCTTTTCATCTCAGGTCCATTGGATGTTACAAAAGGAGGAAGGACAGAGAGAAGGACCAAAGAAATCTTCCTGAGGTTTATCTCTTGCATTCTTACAGCCTGCCAAAAATACAAAGGCTTATTTTTTTACAGTAAGAATAATAACAGTTTACATTACTGCAAGTGAAGTCTCATATAAGGAAAAAATGTTTTCTCTAAATTTCCTTTGGACATGTAGGTTTTATGGTTGCTTTCATCCCAGAAACATTTGTTCAGGTGATGATGATGATGATACATATTATTGGAATAGTGACTATCTGCAGTTTTGTTTAATCTCTAAAATATAAGCTTTCTAAACACAAATTATTCAAGCAATGGACTTTGGTAGGAAAAAAGTCTCTGCCAGGAAAGTTGAGCGTTGTTCATGAAGGTTCCTGTTGCTACATGAAACACCTTTCCCTGTAATTGCCATTACCAGAAGAAATTAGTCATTTTCTCCTTGAACAAAGATGACAAAAAAAATAATGGCAAAGTGCACTTTGTAGTCATACATTGAACCCATTCCAAAACTGGTATAAGTTTATTTAAATAATAGCATAATTAAGTCTATGCTAATTATTGTCTTTAAATTTAAAGTGAGAATACACAAAAAATTATGTAATCATACTTTTATTCATAATCATAGTTGTGCCTTATTATACATCTGGTTGAGTTAAAACAATAAACTTTTTACCAGGCAGTGACAGTTTATTCAAATGTGGTGAACTTCAAATTAAATTGCTATGAGGATACAAAACTTCTGCCTAAAAAAGTCCAACTTTCATCAAATGATATAAATGACTCATTTCATGCTGCACTGCTCATTGAAAACCACCCACTTTTTCCCTTCAGTCCCTAATTTTCAGAGTATCTTCAGACACCCTGAAATGTATTGTCTTGCTCTTGCATCTGACTCCTGGGACACAATGCTAATCTATCTATAGGCCTGCTGCCTGGTGTTTTAAATCCAGGTCCGTCCCACACTGAAGGATGGGAACAGTGGCTGTGTTGTCACTCTCAGTTCTCGCTGTCTCCACTGTCATGGAATAATCTGACTAATGACATTTTTCACAAAACTATTAGCCACTATGAGTGTTTATTGTCTGCTGTCATTCTTAGCAACACCAAACTGTTCCCACGAATCCAAGTGCTGCTTTAAAATCTGTTTAATTGTAGCTTTTCATTTCTTTACTCATTTTGATCTCCTTCCCACTGAACTGGACTATGTTTAACTTTGTGCAATTCCTTTAGAGCTGCAGTTTTGACCACAAGGGGATTTTATTTGACAATACATGGACACTTCGTATGTCTCCAGAGGGGAAAGAAGACCAGCTACTGGTACCTAGTAAGTAGAGGCCAAGGGTACTGCTAAACACCTTGCGATACACAAGACTGCCTGTCTGAAAACTGCAGAGCAATGACTACACAGGTATTTTTGAGTCCCTGTTTCAAAATAAAAAGTAAAATAGAGCTTGAGGTATAGCTCAGAGGTAGAATGCTCCTGTATTAAATCACCAGTATCAGAAAAAGAAGCTACATAATATAAAATAGTAATTTTCAAGGTATTATTTTTATTTAAAAAAACCCTCAAAGACATTAACAAAAGTTAGAATAATGAGAATAAGGAGAAATTGGAACAAGAAAAGCACATTAAATTCCTCACCTTACAAGAACAGGAAAGACTTCTAATTTGTCCCCCTTTCTCCCTAGCTTCCACATATTAGGGAGAACATACGATTTTTTACTTTTGTGACTGACTAATCTCACTTAGCATAATGTTTTCCAGTTCCATCCATTTCCCTGCAAAGAACATGATTTTGTTCTTCTTTATGGCTGAGTAAAATTCCATCGTGTACATATCCCATAGTTTTGTAATCCATTCATCTGTTGATGGACATCTGGGCTGCTTCCATAGTTTGGCAATTGTGAATTGTTCAGCTATAAACATAGATACCCATGCATTAGTCTGATAGCTTGGTTTCCATTCTTTTGGGTATATACCGAGAAGTGGTATTGCTGGATCATATGATAGGCTCATTCCCATTTGTCTGAGGATCCTCCATACTGTTTTCCAAAGTGGTTGCACTAATCTGCAATCCCACCAACAATGTATTAGAGTTCCCACTTCTCCACACCCTCTCCAGCATTTGTTGTTGTTTGTGTTTTTAATGATTGCCATTTCTAATTGGGGTTAGGTGAACTCTCAAGGTAGTTTTGATTTGCATCTCTCTGATTGCTAATAATGTTGAACATTTCCTCATACTTTTATTGGCCGTTTTTATTTCTTCTTTTGTTTTTTTTTTTTAACAGTCAGTACTTTTTATTTTTATTGTAATAATTCGTGCATTGTAAGTATACATCTTTGTTAGGTACAAATTGATAACGACATATGTGCACACATTTCTTTTTTTTTTTTTTTTTTTTTTTTTTTTT
>PVLC010026158.1:0-22966 GCA_004027655.1 Graphiurus murinus | reverse complement strand
GTGGTGGCGCACGCTTGTAATCCCAGCATTCGGGAGGCTGAGACCGGAGGATCCGGGTTTGCGGCCAGCCTCAGCTACCTAGTGAGGCACTCCGCAAGTTAGTGAGACTCGGTTTCAAAATAAAGAATAAAAAATAGGGCTGAGGATATAGCTCGGAGGTAGAATGCCCCTGAGTTCAATCCCCAGTACCGCAAAAAATAAATAAATAAATAAATAAATAAATAAATAAATAAATAAGTAAATAAAAAGGGCTGAGGATGTAGCACAGAGGTAGAATGCCCCTAGGTTCAATCCCCTGGTAGGTGTTCACAAACTGTGGTATGTGTACCAAATTTAGTGTCCAGCTGTTTGTATAAATAAAGTTTTATTGACATACAGCCATATTCTCTTATCTATGAATCATCTGTGGCTGCTTTCAAGCCCCAACATTGGACAGAAGTGAATTGTTACCACCACAGAGACCTTATGGCAAAGCAGTTTACCGACAACTTTTACTAACTCCTGGCATAAATGATTCTGGCTGGAGGGCGTTGAGTTGAACCCCACTCTAAACACTGTCCTACATGCCATCACACTTTAAATTCTGACAGGGAGCAAAATACTGTTTTCATTCGACTATACTTTTTAGAAATATGACAAGATGAATAAAATCTGATGTTTGAAAAGAAATACTAGATTGTGACACATAATAAGATTCCACATAGGCAGGTCTCAGTGCTTCAGGGGGAAATGTTCAGCTAACTTTACTCCTTTTTCCTTTAAGAAGTGAGGTTCCCATATTGGATCTTTTGGAATTCACTCTATATTCATCATGAAAATATTTTGTTGGGTAGAACCTCCTGGGAGCAGCAGATAGGCCTATTCATATCATTTTATTCTGTTTATCATACTGTACATGCTCTTTTTTTTTTAAATCAGGCTAATTTGCTTTAGATGTATTTGAAATGATTTTTTTTTTTTTGCGGTACTGGGGATTGAACTCAGGGGCATTCTACCTCCGAGCTACACCCCCAGCCCTATTTTTTATTCTTTATTTTTGAAACCGAGTCTCACTAAGTTGCGGAGTGCCTCACTAGGTAGCTGAGGCTGGCCGCGAACCCGGATCCTCTGGTCTCAGCCTCCCGAATGCTGGGATTACAAGCGTGCGCCACCACGCCTGGCTTGAAATGATTTTTAATATGTTTTTGTGGGTACATAAAATACACACCCCAAAATGGCTATGTGCAAACGATGAATCCTCTCTGTGTTTCTGAACTGACCATGGGGCCTGGACTCAGCGCCTCTTTAAGGCCACAAAGCATGAACATTTAGCTCAAGCTACTTCTCTTCCATTTGGGGGAATTAGAGTAGATAAAAGGCAGTGAACAGAAGGGGCCCTCTTTCTGTCCAGCAGTGACCTTCCCTTGGCCACCACTGCCCTATGTTTGAACTCACAGCCTTGGGAGTTTGTCATCAGATCTTTGTGTGTTGACACAAAATGCATCCCTTCCCGCTGCATAGGAATGGCAGTCTTTCCCTGGGGGTCTCCTGGCTTGAGGCTCTACAGTCTGTGCAACTCTTGAGGCTGCAGAGCTCTTTCTTTAAGGGAATTTACAGTATCTATGAGCACAAAGCAACAATAGGTACCGATGTGTTGCAGTGTCACCTTCCAGCAACCTCTTCAGTTGCAGGGCTTGTGGCTAGTTGGTCCACATCAGGTTAATAGCCTTATCATGGTTCCAGAGACAGACAGAAGCAAAGCAGGAGGCTGATGAAATTTACCTTTGTGATCTCCACAATCCTGCCTGGTTCTTCCTCCATCTTCCCGTTGCCAAGAGTTTGGCAGATGACTCCACTGTCCCTGCTCCTGGCTCTGTCCTCAAACTGCCCTGCTGCTGCCCTGGGCCACAGGTTCACACATGCCCTCCCTGCTTGGCACATGAGATTTCCAGGGCGTTGACCCTCCCGCCCTTCCTCTTGGAAACACTCGTGTGACACAATATACCTGGCCAGGGACTCAGGTCACTTTACATTCCAGGTTTGGAGCCAACTAGTCCTTGCCTGGGTGTCAAGTACTGCCTTGGAGGAAGGCAAAACAGGACCCGCCCTCTCCCAAGTAATGTGGACCATCAAACCTTGCCTTCTGAAATCTTAAAAAGTAAGATGATGAATCATCCTGTTCACAGTACCAGCTTTACCAAATTTCAGGATTTTCATCGTATCAGCTTCAAGTTTTTCAAGAGGAAGTAATGTACTGTTAACAGCACTAAAGCCCCTGTGTGGCCTTTCCTAACCTCATTCACATGTCTCCAAAGGAAAGAGATGTTCTTGAATTTAGAGCTGATCAGCCCCAAGCTTGCGCCAACGTAGTACTCATGCATAAACCATGTTTGGGATTTGGGGGTAGTTTATCAAATTTTATGTAACTCTTCTCATTGTATACAAATCCTTACAAGATTTGCTTATGTCTTTGTGATTTACCCATGTTAATTCATATCAGTCTAGTTCACTCATTTTAATTTCTGAAGACTTTCATTATAAAATGAACGATTTATATCTTATAAACAGCTTTATTGAAATATAATTGATGTATACAAATTGCACATATTTAAAGGGCAATTTTGACAATTTTTCATATATATATATATATATATATATATATATATATATATATCCATGAAATTGTCACCATTTGTCCTGTGTCAAATGTGTCAGTCTTTGCTTTATGATTTCTTTTTCTAGTGTTTGAATAGGAAATCCTTCCTACCCTGAGATGGCATACATATTTTCTGTTAAAATGTAGTTGAGCTGTACTTGTACTCCAGAAATAAAGTCTATTTTTGATGTATTAAAAGGAACATTGATGAATTCTATTTTCTCATATTTAAAAATATTTTTCTATTATATTCATAAGTGATAATTGCTCCCCTCATTTTTATGCTGTCGGTATTTGGCATCAAGATCATACAATCTGCATAGAATGTGTCTTTTCTATTTTCTGAAGCAGTTTATATGAGAGTGACATTATTAGTTCCTTGAACTTCTGTTAAAATAAACTTATAGAACCATTTGGACCTGGTTCTATGTTTTTGCAGGGGTTGGAATGGGTGAGCTGATAGAGGTATTCAATTAATGATTAAATATCCTTTATTTTTGAATTTTTGGTCTATTCAGTTTTTTTCCAGTGCTTCTTTAAGTTTTCCAATTATGGGCACTTTCTTATGTTTTAAAAAATCTATACTGTATACTGTATTTGTCTATGAAGTCCCACACCATCAGTATTAATACAAATTTGTCTTTTTGTTTTGTTTTGTTTTTGGTGCTGAGGATTGAACCCAGGGGCATTCTACTTCTGAGCTACACCCCCAGCCTTTTCTCTTTTTTTTATTTTGAAATAGGGTCTGGCTAAGTTGCTGAGGCTGGCCTTGAAACTGCAAACTTCCTGCCTCTCAAGTATTGGGATTACAAGTGTGTAACACAGATGTGTCTTTTGAATTATTTTTTATAAGTATGAATCATCTTGATTAGGGATTGTTAAGCTTTTACTGGAAAAGGCCAGATAGGCAGTATTTTAGATATGAGAGACTACATATTATCCCTGTCATGTACACATTTTTGTTTTTCTTTTTTTAACAACCTTGTAAAATAGGAGAAAAACTCATTTTTACTCATCAGTGTTTCAAAGATAGTCTATTCATTGCTGACAACTTCTTCATTTTCTTCTTATTAAATATTTATTTCTTACTTTTATTATTTTCTCTTCTGTGCTTTCATTGAACTTATTCTGTCGTGTGTTTTCTAACTTTATTCAAAAGCTAATTTCTTACTGCTAACATATTTACTTTTTGCTTTTTTTAAAAGTTGAAGGCTACTAATGTGCCTTCAAATACTTTTATGCTGCTTGTTACTTATGACATACAGATCTTGCATTGTCCTGCTTTTCTAAATTTTCAGAAATGTTTATTTTGAAAATATACATACGAGTAAATTTCAAAGTTCTCAAACATCATAAAAATTATCATTTTTACTGCTGATAGCATCCAATTAGATACACTGCATAGTATTAGAGGAGGGGTTCTATTCTATGGTCTTTAAAATTTGCTTTTTTTCCAACCAAGTGTGGGAACATAAAGAAACGTCCCGTGTGAAGTTTTTCATAAATACTTTCCTAATCGTGGCATCCAAACTCAATGGCATCTGTCATGCTCCAATGTCACGCAGACTCTTTTGTGCCTTCCTAGATTTATGGAACTCCCCAGGTGGATGCCAAAACTCAGATTCCAAAGTCCTCCTGCTGCCCTTTTCTTTTTAGGTCTCTACATGTTTGTCTTCAAAACTGTGAATTAGCTGCTTTCCCAATTATTTTTTTTTCTCATTTCCTTTCCCTCTTTCATGGTTCGGCATATTTTTCTCTTTTAAAGTAAAAGTTATTTCTTCACTTATTCCTTTGAACATCTTAAAACTATTTCTTTTAGAGTCCTTTTCATATTCTTCCATAAAACTTGTTTCATCTGGGGTAAGGAGGATGTCGTCTGCTGATTTCCTTGGCTATATTTTTAGAAATGTAATAAGATGGCTTTATTTGCTTTGGAATTGAGCTTAGAGTTTCAGTTTGAAAGGGAAGAAGTGGAGTTGGATTCTTTTCTCTCGCGTCCTCCTGGCTCAGTTGGTCCGATCTTATGGGTATCATAGTGGCTTTCTCCTAGCTCTCAAGCTCAGCATTCAGGAATCCTATCTCTGTGTTTCTGAGGCACCTGTCTTGTGGGATATCAGAAAGAGTGTGGTGCAGGCCCCAACCCAACAACTGACTTGTTCCAGAATCACAGACCGGAAGTTTGTTAGCTAAAAGCTACAACACTGGGTAGAGATTGACAATGATCTTTTTCAGTCTCTTTTACTGAACCTTACATAGTTCATGGCATGAAATACTGAGCTGATTTTAGCCCCTGGAGATGTGTATCTTGTTCCAGTCCAGCTGTGTCTCTTTTCTTTTCCATTGTATTATATTTTCTACTAATGATATGTGTTGAGGTGGAGCATGTGAACCAAACTGCACACAGAACCATGCTAAAATGGAGGACACCCTTCCCTACTCGGAAGTTCAAGCTCTCGAAGGGAAAGGAGGGCATGCTGGCCACAAAGGTGTGGTGGAGTGGCAGTACAGGCTGAAAAAGGACTCTAAAAGTTGTCCTCAGGAATCTTTAAATAATTATCTGACATGGCAAAAGGGACTTTGCAGATGTAATTACATCAGGGATCTTGAGATGGGGAGGTTGTCCTGCATTTGGTGAGTGAAAACAATTTAATCGCCAAGGTCTTTATAAGAGAGAAGCAGGAAGGTCCATGGCAGAGAAGAAGAAGGGAGGAAGGCAACAGAGGTCAGAGTGATACGAAGAAGGGGTCACAAGCCAAGGAACATATATATATATATATATATATATATATATATATATATATATATATATGATATTTAATACATATAAAATAAAAATATATATTTATAAAATATATAATATCGCTAGGCATGGTGCTGCATGCTTGTAATCCCAGTACTTGGGAGGCTGAGACCCGAGGGTTGAGACCATGTGGGTTCATTTCCTACTTCCTGACACCTTCTAGGTTCTCAGATGCCTGGCTGCCTGAAATACAACCACGATTATTAGTATGGATGGGAAGGTCATTTGCTATCTTTACATGGCTGTATACAGGGATCAGCTCTCAATAGTCATGTTACATGATGAGGATTCCCTGTGCCACTCAATAAATATATGTATATATAGAATATTACATGTTTTATAAATATATTTAAATATATTTATTTTATATGTATTTTTATTTTATATGTATTTTTATTTTATATGTATTTTATATATGTGTGTGTGTGTGTGTGTGTGTGTGTGTGTATAGATATATATTCATTCCTTGGCTCATGACCCCTTCCTAGTATCACTCTGTCCTCCCTTGGTCTGCTACCCCAGACAATCTGTATATAGAGAAAAGGAGCTCCCAGCCCATGACCATGAGAGCAGTTACTTGGCCAGGGAATCATTTCATGCTAATCTGTTAATTCACTCTAACAGCTTCAGGTGCCATTTAATTTTACTTTAATTTTTTGGGTCGCCATTAGAATTTACATGTATAAATGGTTTTCAATATATATAGAGTAATTTAAAACATTGTACAATAGTGGAAGCTTCATGGGAAATTTTGTAGAAAACAGAGAAAAATACCTACATTAGGCATTGTAATCTCTGTTGCACATGCTGATTGGTTCATGTATATACATGTATATATACATACATCGTGTATATACATACATTGCCTATATATGTAGGTATAGATATATGTATGTATGTATATATACACACACACACACATTGGCTTCTTTATTTCTTTTTTATCATTAAATTTTTTCTTTTATTATTCTTTTGTTATTTGGCTTTGTTTTGCCTTTGAGGATCAGTGGGGTTATTTTTGTTGTTGGTGGTCTGTTGGTTTTCGTGGTTTGTCTTTATTTCCCTCATTACTCTTTCTTTCTGTTTTCCCTTTTTCTACTAATAGCCAAAATCTCTAGGCCTTGCTTTCTCACTCTTTCTTTATTTTGTTGTGCCGATCTTTTTGCCTTCCCCTTTTATTGCCTACACTTATCATTGCTCTTCTGCTTTCTCTCCTTTTTCCTCCGTGCCTTTCCCCCTGCACCTGGCTTCTTTTGTAGACACATGCTACCCATTCTGACTCATATTGTGATGTAACCAAGTAGCCAGGCTGTTTGGACTTTTCAGCCACCATAAACCAGAGTAACCCTCTTTCCTTTATATATACTACGCAATAAGAGTGTTGTGTTATAGCAACACAAAAAGGACGAAGACAAAGATTGAAAAAAGGAATTAGGAAAGTATAGAAAAAGAGGGTGTTCAACATTTTCAAAGCCACTAAAGTATATGGGAGTATGTGTTCTCCAGGGAGAGAAGAGGACCTCGAAGTCATACCTTCCCTTCTTTGATCTTGGTTCCAATAATTTGTCGTCTTTGCTGAATGATCTCGATGAGAAGATCACACTCCTCGGTCAATTTGGCTTCTTGCCGGGATGCATTGACCTACAGGTTAAACAAAATGGTAAGTGTTTGTTTGACCATTGGTTCCAGTTAAATGCTATTTTTATTGTAGACCAACATGTTTCTAATAATCTCTGAAAATATATTTTAAATGTTTACTTCTCCTATTATGTGAGGACGGCAGATACAGGACTTAACTCCCTACTCTCTATTTTGTGTGCTTGGAAAACATTCTTATCCAATGATAACAATCTTTTCTACTAAGCTAGACGTGACCTCAAAAGCTTTCCTAACAAAACATGCACATAGTTATTACCAATTAGTTGGAAAGTGACATGGGAAATAAAATAGAGTTGTAATTTCTACCTTTATATTTGGAAAAAAGTGTCAAACTTGTCCTCTTAAGTGAAAAATAATACACAATCTTCTTATTTTATGAAGGACAGGTTACAGATTACTGCTAATATTTTTTACAGAAACTTTCCAAGGGTAATGTAGCAAGCATGTATCCCATTCATTTAACATTTCTCTTAAATATAGACAACAAATGCACCTTTAATCATTAGGTGTACTTAGTCACTATTTTAGAAAACCACAAAAATTATTTGATATTTTATTAATCTTGTGACATAATTTTAAGTCTTACTCTCCATACCTTTAAAAACTCACATTCAACAATAAAAGCATACCATTCTTGTGGAAAGGTATATAATTACAGAATGGTCTGTATTTGAAAGTTTTGAGACTCATTGTATGCAAGGGAGAGGTACAATTAGCTCATTCTTGGCAACTGGGCTTGGGAAATACTCTGTGCCTGCTATTTCCTCTAACTCATGACAATTCTGAAATGCTTATTCATAAACAGAAACCCAGAAATCACAGCTGTGGGAGATGGGGATAATATGCAGGAGTTTTATTGTTTTAGCACGGCCTCAGGAGAAGTTGTAACGTTACAAAGAACAACAAGGGTACGGAGTATTCCAGCACATCTTAGGGAGGAGACAAGGCCCCGTCATGCGTCCTTTGAATTTCAGAGACTTTAAATGGAGCAACCTCATTCTTTATGAATGAGATACACTGGATGTAGGGTCATGAGTTCAGGATAAAAATGCACAGATCATGGCTCAGAGAAAACATGTCCTGTTTCTAGTGGCCCAGTATTCCTGGACTTTTGCTTCTGATCGTTATCAGGCACAATAGAGAGACTACTCAATATACCTTATTCAGAAGATGACAGTCGGAAGCCATTCCGAGCAAACCATAACATCATGCCCTCCGTTTGATTAGCACACAGAGGTACTTGCTAAATGATTGTTCAATTAATGTAAAAGAAAATAAATGCATTCACCGACAAGTGCAGAATATGGAATTCAGACTAATAACTTCAAGGAAGACAGTCGCTGGGCTCAGATTCTCTTATCACCCCTTTGATGTCATCATTTCTAGTTCCCCTTGAGGTTTCCCAAATTAAGTTTAGCCATCTGTTGAAACTTTTACTTGAATCTTATTCTCAATAAAGTTCTAATCTTTCCTTTAGAACTCATACTGAATTTAATAATTGGCCACAAGAGAACTGTGAAAAGGAAGGGAATATATTGATAACAAATATGCTTAGTTTGGCCGGGCATGGTGGCACATGCTTATAATTCCAGGACTCGGGAGGCTGAGGCAGGAGGATCACAGGTTCGTGAACAGCCTCAGCTACTTACTGAGGCCCTCTGCAACTTAGTGAGACTCTGTTTCACAATAAAGAATAGAAATAGGACTGGGGGTGTAGCTTGGAGGTAGAATGCCCCTGAGTTCAATCCCCAGTACCAAAAAAAAAAAAAAAAAGATGCTTAGTTTGTCCAAATTTTAGTCAATCTCCTGATCCTTCTTCTGGCCCCATCGTTGTACTTCCTTGTAAAAAATCCAGTTTTAGCAAGAAATCTCCTAAGTTGGTTTAGCTAGAATGCTCCACCCTCAGTTTCTGTTCTTTATCCTCCGTCTGGCCCTGGCCCAGGTGATGCCTGATGAGCCTGGCTTCTTTTCAGCAAGAATCCTATTAGTATGTTTTAGCTAGAATCTCCCTTACCCCTGATGTTTCCTTTAAAATATCTGTATCTATATCTATAGATATATTTGTGTATATATATTTATATATATATGGGTGTATATATATTTGGGTATATATATATTTGGGTATATATATATTTGGGTATATATATATATATTGGGTATATATATATATATATTGGGTATATATATATATATATTGGGTATATATATATTGGGTATATATATATATATATATATATATATATATATATATATATTTGGTACTGGGGATTGAATTCAGGGGCATTCTATTTTTGAGCTACATCCCCAGTCTTTTTTTGTTTTGTTCTGAAATAGGGTCTCACTAAGTTGCTGAGGCTGGCCTTGAGCCTGCAATCCTCCTGTCTCAGCCTCCCAAGTACTGGGATGACAGGCATGCACCACTATGTCCAACTAAAACTTTAATATATTTTTAGTGGTGCATTATAATTATATATCATAGTGAGGTTCAAGATGATACAAACATACATACATGTACCACATACATCCCACCGTGTTCCCATCTTCTTTTTCCTCATATATGTTAGTGAGGCTGGTAGTGATACCTTTATATATAGATATGGCATTATTTAGTGTGAATCTTTCTTCAATCCTCATTTTTCCTCTTTCTACTTCCCTTACCCAACCCCCTTTCACTCTTCTACTGGTTTCTCATTTACCTGAAGTCCCTTTTCTTTCCTATTTTCTAGCTTTCACATATGGGTGAAAACATATGACCCATGATTTTCTGTGACTGGCTGATCTCACCGAGCATGTATTCTCTAGTTCCAAGCATTTTCCTGCACCTGACATAATTTTGTTCTTCATTAGGGCTGGGTAAAATCCCATTGTGTATATATACCACATTTTCTTTATCCATTCGTTTGTTCACAGGTGAGTTTTTGTTATTTGTGATATTAAAAAAACAAAACATGAGGATGCATACATTACCATAGTATTCTGACTTCAGTTCTTTTGGAAAGTTACTGAGGAGTGGTATAGCTAGCTGGCTCATATGGCGGTTCTATTCCTAGTCTTTTGAGGAACCTCTATACTGATCTCCATAGAGGAGGTATCAATTTACAATCCCACAAACAGTATATAAGTGTTCATATTTCCCCACATTCTTGCCAGCATTTATTATTATTTGTGTTCTTGATGATTGCCATTCTAAGCGGAATTAGATGGAATCTCAGTGTAGTTTTGATTTGCATTTCCCTGATTGCTAATAATGTTGAACATTTTTTCATGTTTATTGGCCATTTGTGTTTCTTCAGTTCAGTTGCCCACTTTTTGATCGTGTTCTTTTTTTGTGATAAGTTCTATATATATTTGAATGATTAGTCCTTTATTTGAGGAGTAGCTGGGCGAAGATTTTCTTCTGTTCCATAGGCTCTCTCTTCAGACTCTTGATGGTTTCCTTTGCTATGAAGAAGCTTTTCAGTTTAATGCTATCCCATTTATCCTCAGTTTTAGTCCCTGAGTTTTGAGGGTCTGAGGAAGTCTCTACCAGTACCTATATATTGGAGAGTTGGTCCTATGTCTTCTTCTAGGAATTTCAAAATCTCTGGTCTAATTTCTAGGTCTTTGATCCATCTGGAGTTGACTCTTGTGCAGGGTGAGAGATACGAGTCTAATTCCATTCTTCTGCATATGGAGATCCAGTTTTACCAGCACTACTTGTTGTAAAGGCTGGCTTTTCTCCCACAAAGGTTTTTGGCTCCTTTGTCAAAAGTCAACTGGCTGTAAGTGTGAAGATCTGTCTCTCCCTTTTCTATTCTATTGCATTATTCTATGTGTCTGCTTTTGTGCCAAGTCTATGCTATTTTTGTTACTGTAGCTCTGTATAGCAATTTGAAATCAGGTATTGTGATACCTCTTGCATGCTTCTTATTGCTCAGAATTTCATTGGCTATTCTGGATCTTTTGTTCTTCCACATGAATTTTGGGTCATAAATTCGCATGATGTTTCCTCTTAATAGGATCCATTTCACTCTCAAAATCATCGAGACTTGAATTATTTTATGGTAGGGTGGATATGTTGGTTTTACCAAACACATGAACTAAAGTCTACTGTGCTGAGTCAAATATGTTCTGAGAAATCTAATACCACAATCATCATCACCCCAAAATGTAAATTCCCAGAAATTGGGGAACATGATCTGCTAATTTTAAGCCAAGAATTTCCCCTAGATCTTTCAAAGAATACAGACTAAACTTCTCTTTGAAACCAGAAAAGTTGAATCTCTTTTTCTACTTTGATGAAGTTCCAAATTTTTGTTAACTCTAGCATTCTTATGTTCCTAAAAGTATAATAAAGTAAGTTGAATATTACCCTATATTTATAAAATTATTTCACTACAATGAGATTTTCCACAGTTTTGTTATTTCATATGTCACTTAAAAAGAGTTAATGATTTGATTGGAACTTATTTCTTATATGACCCATTAATTCAAATATGGCAGGGTTTACGGGTTACTTGCAATATATTCAGGTGTTTCTAGCACTCAGGTTTGGCTTGGAATGTAGTAGCTCCTAGTTATGATTTTAGCTTTCATTTCAGACTCATATCTTTTTTCTTTTCTTTTTTTTTCTTTTTGGTATTGGAGATTGAACTCAGGGGCATTTTATCTCTGAGGTATATCCCCAGATCTTTTTTATTTTGAAATACAGTCTTGCTAAGTTGCTGAGGGCCTCGCTAAGTTGCTGAAACTGGCCTCAAATCTGTAATCCTCCTGTCTCAGTTTCCCAAGGACTGAGATTACAGGTGCATCCAACCACACCCAGCTCAGATTCACATCTTTTGATTCAGAAATCATTGTGGCTTAGCCGGGCATGGTGGCACACACTTGTAATCCCATTACATGGGAGGCTGAGACAGGAGGATCGCAGGTTGGTAGCCAGCTCAGCTACTTAGTGAGGCCCTGCTCAACTTAGTGAGACCCTGTTTCCAAATAAAGAATTAAAAATAGGGCTGGGGGTGTAGTTCAGAGGTATAATGCCCCTGGGTTCCATCCCTAGTACTGCAAAAAAAAGGAAAAAAAAAAGAAATCATTGTGCCTGATAAAAGTGCTCTGAATAAGGCCACCAATCTAAGGATGCAAGGAAAAAAAAACACCTTCTTTCCTCAGCCTACACTTCTACTTCCATCATCAATCTACTTTAGTCCCTATGATAACAGCGAGAGAAGAATGGAAATAATTAGGAATGATGTGCATGGCAGGTAACTACTGTATCCCATCTTCAGATCACACTGAAAATGGGACACTGGTCCTTCAGAACCTCTGACTTCTCAAGACAAAATATCGCTTACAGTCGGGCCCTCCTCTCATGCTCGCCTCCTCACTGCTATCTGCTGTCTCAAGGATGGTGATGAACAGGTATCACGTGAGGCCCTCGAGGTAAAAAGCTCAGTTGTTGCTTCAGCGCGCCTTTGGACTCGCGCATGCGCACCTTTTCACCATCTAGACTCACAGCTTCCTTTCTTTTCCCCCTTGTTTCCTTCTATTCCTTAGGACTCACTCCATCCTCAAAATTAATTCCTCTGTGGGTAGATTCATTTCAGTTCTTTCCTAATTGAGAATTTATTCACATCTCTTTTTATAGACCCTAGTTCGTTATCGGAGGCTACAAGTGTCGCAGCCAACATCATGCCAGCTCAAGTTCTGAGTACTATTTTTTAATTGGTGCATTGTAACTCTACATCTTATATAACCTAGTGAGATTCAGATTTTAAAAAATTTTAAAATTTTAAAAAAATTAAAAATTTTTTTTTTTTAGTGCTGGGGATTGCACCAAGGGACATTCTACCTCTGAGCTACACCCCTAGCCTCATTTTATTTTTTTTGCGGTACTGGGGATTGAACTCAGGGGCATTCTACCTCCGAGCTATACCCCCAGCCCTATTTTTTATTCTTTATTTTGAAACCGAGTCTCACTAAGTTGCAGAGTGCCTCACTAGGTAGCTGAGGCTGGCCACGAACCCGGATCCTCCGGTCTCAGCCTTCCGAATGCTGGGATTACAAGCGTGCGCCACCACGCCCGGCTTATTTTTTATTTTGAAACAGAGTCTCACTAGGTTGATGAGGGTCTCGCTAAGTTGCTGAGAGTCTTGCTAAATTGCTGAGGCTGGCTTTGAAACTGCGATCTTCCTGTCTTAACCTCCCAAGTACTGGGAGGACAGGCATTTGCCACCTAGTAGAGTGATACATTCTTATATGCATGCAGCTCTTGGTGTGGTTCCCTCCAAAACCCATCCCATTGGCTACTTTCAATTTAAAAATTTTGAAACTTGAAAAGAGTTGCACTCAACAGTTCATTCATTCATTCATTCATTCATTCAGAAAATAGCTGCTGGGTTCTCTACAGTGTCTCCAACAATTCCAAGTACTGCACATACATGGGTTACAAACATTATCACATAGTTTATATATAAGTGTGGGAAATAGGCTGAATAAGTAAACAAAAAGTTTCAACTTGTGACAGGTATAGAAAGGGTAAACCTGGCAAAGCCACACAGAATTGTAATCATAGTACTTGAGAAGCTGAGGCAGGAGGATCACAGGTTAGAGGCCAGCCTGGACAACTTAGCAAGACTCTCTTAAAGTAAAAAATATAAAGGGCCAGGGATATAGCTCAGTGGTAGAAGTCTATGGGTTCAATCCCCAGTGTCACAATAAGAAAGAAAGAAAGAAAGAAAGAAAGAAAGAAAGAAAGAAAGAAAGAAAGAAAGAAAGAAAGAAAGAAAGAAAGCTTAGCATGGCTGAGAGATCCTTTTTATTGGTGATCAGACAAGAATTCTCTGACAAGTCCCTTCAGGGATGAAAAAGAACCTGGTAAAAATATGAGCAAATGTTTGTTTGCAGGACCTCCTGACTGCATTCAGCAAGCTAAGTACCTCACAAATCACACTCAGCCCATCTTCGTTATTTGGGAAATCAGCATACACAAATGCTCCTCCTAAATAAAAATTTTAAGAATGTATTTGTAACTCCCAGTCTCTACTTTTGGCCCTGTTTGCAGATGTACATAGAGTATGGAAAACTGTGAGTTGCCTGCGTACACTCAGCTGAGGTTGAACAAGGCGATGCTCTGCCTCCTGCATCAGCTTTCACGTAGAGGTATCCACAGGATGGAGACAAGATAGGAGGCCCTGGCTTGGGGCCAGGTGACTGGGGTGAGAGTCCCAACCCTGGCACCTTTAGTGGGGTGCCAGAGCTAGTTACTTACTTCTGATTCTCTTTTGCTATTTTGTAATATAAAGAATGGTGGGGCACACCTGTAATCCCAGTACTTGGAAGGCTGAGATAGGAGGATTGCAAATTCAAAGCCAGCCATAGCAATTTAGCGAGACTCTAAGAAACTTAGTAAGATCCTATTTCAGAATAAAATGAATGCATGAATGAATGAATGAATAAATAAGTTAAATAAAAGGGGCTAGGGGTGTTACTCAGAAGTAGAATGCCCCTGTGTTCAACCTCTAGTACAAAAAGGAAAGAAATTTAAAAAGGAAGGAAGGAAGGAAGGAAGGAAGGAAGGAAGGAAGGAAGGAAGGAAAGGGAAGGGGAAAGGGAATCAAATTATGCTGCTCTAAACATGGATATGCATGTGTTGCTGTAATATTGTGATTTCAATCCTTTTGGAAAGATACCCCGGAGTGGTATATTTGGATCGTATGGTGGACATTGACCAAGGCGAGTGAGTGGCTTTTAAGATTTTGGGTTATAATCTTGGTGCAATAGTGTCTGTCTGCATATGTACAAATGTGTGCATATACCTATTTCCGCTAGGAGCAATGGTTCAGCATTCGATAATTCAGTGCTCACAGAGACTTTATTGAACATAACTACCACAAATAACAGCATTGGCTGTATTTACCTACTCTCAGATGCGGCCATTATGCCCTATGTATTTTGGGAGGGCCAAACGGGCTGGGAAATGACATAAATAAGGCACAGAAGAAGAGTAGTGCCTGCAGGGGAATGCTGACCCACTTTCTCCTATTCCTAGGGTAATTTCACTGCTTCGCAGACTATGACCTTCTGATCCGTTACAGTGTGTTGCCGTTAGAGAGTTGAATAGTGAAGTGAGTATAGAAGGCAAATGGTCATGTGTAGCCCTCCTATAGCTGACAGCAAACTCAGCACCGAGGGTCGTTCTGCTACATTTATGCTCATATCAGGCACCAGTAATTGGTCACAGTCCCATGTAAGCTATTACTGAGTACCCTGTTTACCTTCCTTTCTAGAAGTGCAGTTATGCATAATCATTCCCCAGATTAGCTAATGATAACACAAATGGGTTAGCTATTTTCTCCAGAGCACTTTGTTAGCAAGGCCCGGGAAAAAGTCCCCCTGTTATGTTTTGTGGTGTAACATCATTACAAGGTCTCATGGAAGAGGTCAGGTAAAGAGAACAAACTTTTTTTTCTTGTCAAATATGTATAAACATTAAAAGGATCTAATTACACATACACACACTAAAAATGGGATGACGTGTCTAATGTTCTACAGACTGTAAATGGTTCCTAAGTAATATTTTAAAACCTTGCTCTTTCCACTTGTGTTCAACTGTGAAAAAGGTGATGTTCAAGACAGACTATAAACATCATTAGATTGGGCTTAACATCATTATGAATATTTTTTGAAACTCTTAGAAAGGAACATCAACGGAGGGAAAAAGATGTGGCCAGCTCTCACAAGTGAAAGTGGACCATCGTGTATTTTTTTCAATCCTCAGTTTCTCTCTTTGCAGTGCCTCGTTGAAATGAGTTAGCCATGTGCAGACTTTCAGAACAGAAGCGTCTCATTCTTCCTGTGAAAAAGATATACTGATTTGATTGATCACTTCCTGTTTGTACGGAGATGGAAATGCTGAAGTGAGCTTGGGACAAGATAAGCCCGATGTGTTAGACACAGGAAATTCGACTTCGGGGCGATGAGGAAAGGGGTGCTGCATTGCACAATTCATTTGGAATTCCACAAGAGTGGTGACCCCCCCCTCCCGCCGAGCTATGCAACCCAGGTGCCCTCTACCACACTAACCCATGATTCATGGACTCTGAAAATTGTATCATTAGCTGGGTGTTGTGGCACACGCCTGTAATTCCAGTACTTGGGAGGCTGAGACAGGAGGATCACATGTTAGAGGGCAGAATCAGCAACTCATGGAGACTTAGTGAGGCTGTCAGCAATTTAGTGAGATCCTGCTTCAAAATAAAAAAAAAAAAACAAATAAAATAGGGCTGGAGGTGTATCTCAGAGAAACAATGCCCTTGAGTTCAATCCCTAGTGCCACCACCACCACTACTGACAACAAACATTCAATCATACTATTAAACTGTGACCCTTTTCCTTCAAGTCTCTGAACTTTGCTATCCTTGAAACCACTACCAAAGAGACTAGGGAATGCAGAGACAAACATCGACTTTACAAGTTTACCTAGAACTGGTCCTCAGAGTAAAATAAAAGCTGTGTCTTTCTACAGTGTTTTAAATTAAGGTGACCTTGTGAAAGGTTGAGACTTTTTCATATATGATGCTATTTTTGTTTGGACTCAAGAGCATCTGTCTCTCCTTCTAAGGCTATGTAACTTGGAGTCCACATCCAAATTTAAAGGGGTCAGTGGTATTACGCAGTGGTATTACAAATCATGACACGAACTCAAAATAAAGGTCACTGGAAAAGAAAAGAAAAAAAAAACACCAAAGGATTCTGTTCCAACTTGGCCAGTGCTGGGGCAACAGAAACAACTGAACTTCAGATAAGCTGATATTTGGTCAGTAAGACCAGGTTATAGGGAAAAAAAACTATATGCATGTGGGCCCTGCGCCCTGCTGCACACTGCTGACCAGGTGCAAAGAGAAATATGAGGATCTGAGGGTGCTTCGGGTTTTATTGCCAAAGGCAGCTGTGATGAACATTCCAGACCCTGGGGCAGCAGTTAGACAGAGCTGCCAGAAGGAACAATGAAAGGGCTTCTAATACTTCAGTTTGTATATAAAAGTGAGCCAAGGAGAATTGAGTAAGAGCAGACAATATTACTGTAATTCATCTAATATGTTTATGTATAATCTTCACCCTGAAACTCTCACACCAAAGTCAAATACTTGTGGACCAAGCTCAATTAGATTGGGGAAGGAAGAATGGCCAGGTTCCCAGGGTTTCTGTCTTTGGAGGAGAAACCAGAATACTGGTCAAAAGTTTTAATGTTTAATATGTTAATTTAATATTTAACTTTTTTTTTCTTTTGCAGTGCTAGGGATCAAACTCAAGGTCTCGCATATGCTAGGCAAGTACTTTATCACTGAGCTACCTTCCCAGCCCTCAACTAATATTTAACATTTTTGACTAAAACATTTTTTATCTGTGTAGTACTGGGGATTGAACCCAGGGGTGTTCTACCTCTGAGCTACACTCCCAGTCCTTTAAATATTTATTTATCTGTCATACTAGGAATTGAATCTAGGGGCATTTGACCTCTGAGATACATCCCCAGCCCAATCTATCTATCTATCTATCTATCTATCTATCTATCTATCTATCTATCTATCTAATTTTATTTTGAAACAGGATTTCGCTAAGCTACTGTGTACTGCTGGCCTCAAATCTGTGATTCTCCTGTCTTGCCCTCACAAGTACTGGGATTACAGTATGCACTGTGCCCAGCTTTGACCAAAACTTCTTTATCCTCCAAGAATGACTTTTTAGAAAAAGAAAACAAGAGATTCTTCATGAAATGTATTGAGTGGAAGGTAATGGTAGTACTGTGGATAGAAGGTATAAGTAATTTAGCTTTTAGCATAGAGCACAATGCTGGAATGTAATATGGACCAGAGAAAATATATTCTATATATTAACAATCCAGATAGGAATTTGCTATGCATCTACTATGGATAAAAAAAAAACCCCTAGAATCTCACGATAAAGCCTCTTTTCTTGTGGTTTCTCAGATTATGAAGCTTTAATGGATAAGGCTGTGAGATAATGTTAAAAATGGCAACACATGCTGGGTGTGGTGGCATACACCTGCCATTCCAATGCATGGGAGGCTGAAACAGGAGGATCACGGGTTCTAGTCCAGCCTCAGCGATTTAGCGAGATCCTTAGCAACTTAGCAAGACCCTGTTTCCAAAAAATAAAATAAAATAGAGCTGAGAGTGTAGCTCAGATGTGGAAACACCCCTGGGTTCAATCTCCAGTACCAAAAAAAAAAAAAAAAGGACAACATACTTTGGTGAGCAAGGCAATAAAATTCTTATAAATTAAATACAACTGTAACAAGGTAATAAAACTGCCCAGCAAAAATGCAACTGCTAAATGCCTAAAACTTTGAAACTTTACTTCCAAGAGTTGCATGCAGAACACGCCCATCTAGGATGTTGTGGCTAATTTTTTTGGAAAGTAAAATCTTTAAGCCAGGTCAAATAATTTAGAAGGAGCCAAGGCTCCTAAGGAAGGCAGTGGTTCAGAGCTCAGGGGCTAGAGAAAGTCTTGCTGGGACTGAAATGCCAGGCCTTTATTATTTACTTGTTGTATATGCTGGGGTTTGTACTTACACTACCCATGTTTCACGTTCCCTATCATATAATAAAGGAAATACCAATTCTACCCTGGTAGATCAAATGTGATACTACTAAACATGCTACAATGCACAGGCCAGCCCCTAAAACAAAACTGTCTGACTCCAAATGCCACTGGAAGCAAGGTTGAGAAACCCTGGGGTGCGCTACGATGAGAACTAATGAGTTAATACATGAAAGGCCACTGAAATGTGCTCAGTATAGTCATTACTACAGCACTGTTAACTCTCACTGTTGTTTGCAAGTTATGGTCATCTGGAATGTCCATATAGAATTAAAACCGCAGGCTCTAGCACCAGCTGGCCTGGGCTGATTGCCTGAGGACTTTCAACATGAGCCCAAACTTTTATCTGTCTACATCTTTCATCGAATTGATGGCTTTGGAAACTATAACGTGAGGACTAACTCTGGAAGTTTTGAAGCTCCTTTTATTTATTTTTAAATTTTATTTTTTACATTTTTGGTACTGGGGATTAAACCCAGGGGCATTATACCCAGCCTTTTTATTTTTTGTTTTGAAACAGGGTGTTGCTTAGTTGCTGAGGATATCCTCACTAAGTTGCTGAGGCTGGCCTTGGACCTGCAATCTTCTTGTCTCAGTTTCCCAAGTGCTGGGATTACAGGCATGTGCCACCAAACCCAGCTTCAAGCTACTCTTAAATCTCAAATGGATTCCACAGATTGTTTCCTGATACAACTGGATAGGGGTAGAGAAACAGTAGGGAAGCTTGTTCCAAGGTATAGAGCAGGAAGTGGGAAACTTCTTGCAAAGTGCTAGACAGTAAATATTTTTGCTTTGTGTTACAAAGCACAGTTGTTTTGCAACTACTCAACCCTACAGCTGAGGTGCAAAAGGAGCCACAGTCTAGGTGTAACCAAATGGGTGTGGCTGTGTTCTGATAAAACTTTTATGTACAGAAACAGGTGACAAGTCAGATTTGGCCTGACAGGCAGAATTTACCAAGCCCTACCATAAAGGACAGATCATGGAGTTTAGAGGTGAATGGCTGCAGGGGTGAAAAATGTATTGCATTTATTTGAGAATGTTTCCTTACTTGCATACTTTTAATGAAAATATCTCTAAACAATGTGGCACATAATAGGCGTTGAATAAGTATAAGTTGTCTTTTACGCTGCCCACTTCTGTCAAAGTTGTAACCAATATCACACTTCCTGTGATGTTTTTCCTAGGTGGGTATATTCAACTGATATCAACCTTACATTCTTGGCATTAACACTACAGACTTTTAATGTTTAATGGTAACTGCTCAAAGCAATTCCAAAATGAAGAAGCAGAATGGAAGTTTTCGCTCATAATTCACTCAAAAACAATAATCTCCTCCCTTCCTTTCTCTTATTAATTGCACACTTTATAAAACAAATGCTCCACACCCTTCCGTTTGGGCTGGGAACACAGAAAGAAAAAATACATATATCTATTAACCTGTCATGGGTATTTATCTCTATCCAGTCATTTTCATAAAGTTTCTGAAAAGTGGTAATGTTTTGTAAGTGATTTTCAACAAGCGCATTTGGCAGAAATCAGGTGCCTTTTTTAAGAGTAAAAAGTAACTTACAGAAGATGCCTTACTAGTCAAGTACAAGGGAAGGTAGAGGTGATGTGTTCCAGAGGTGAAATTATTGCTAAGGGAAAGAGGAAACTTCTATTCCATGACCTTCCGTGAATCAGTTTGGACCTTCCATGTCATTTCTCATTAAGTGGCATTCTTTTTAGTTGCAGTGCTATGATTCCTGAATAGCGATGTACTGGAAAAACACAAAGTTTGACCCCTATTCAGGCATGAGTTACTCAAGTATAGCTGCCATCTGCTCTCCTGAAAAGTTCTAGGGGATAATAATCAGACCCCTGCTCTTTGGAATTTTTTACAGTGACTGAAATATACTTATGTGCATCACTGATAAAGCTTGAACTTGGATAGACAACTAGAAAATTGGGGGGCTCTGTTCTGCCTTTGATGTACTCACAAGTGATGTCTAGGAACTATCTTGTCTGGTTGGTGTCACTCCAGAACACCAGCGCAGGCTCATAGATTAATTATTAAATATCTCTGCTGGGAAAATGGCTGGAACCAGAGAGTCTTATGCTAAGTGAAATCAGCCAGTGTGAGGAAGTCAAGGGTTGTATGTTTTCTGTCAGATGTGGAAGCTAGACAGAAAATAGGAAACAAAAGGGACTTCAGATAAATAAGGAGAGAGACCAGTGGAATAGTAAAATGGGGTGGGGGGAGCTGAGGAAGGAAACAGTTCAAATAATACTATGTCCATATATGAAAAGATCACTACCAATGTCAGTAACATATATGGGGAGCCAGGGAGCGGGATGGGATGGAGGGTAAACACACCAAGAACTATATGCATGGATGTTTGCATCCCTTTGAACTTCACTATGATGTAGAATTACAATACACCAATAAAAGTAGGTTAAAATATATTTGCAGCCCAGTGTTTAATGTCTCATGTTTATTTGAATACAATAAAAGCAAGCAGGGTTTATAGAAACTGAACATGTGAGCTCTGGTCATGATCCGGACAGGGACTTGTATTAGCATGCCATCTTGGAGGTGGTCCATGGTTCCATTACCCCTAAAGAAGGGGATGAGACAAGGAGGAAAGTAGACTATTGCCAAGAAACACCAGGAAGAGGTGGGGAAGGGCATGATGTTAACCAAGTGTGCTTTTTCCCCAGACCACTGAGGGCAGCTGGAGATTCATCTCAACAGACAACACTGGGACCAAGCACAGATCACTTTAGCCAATGGGGAGAAGGGGGACACTTATTGGACATGTCCCATCAGGGCTGGTTGGAGGTTGCTGTGGACAATCAACTGCCCTCTGAAATTAGCTGGGTTTTTTTTTTTGGAGGGGCAGAAAAAGCCCCTAGGTCAAGGGACAGAGGATCAGTAAGTGCCACTTGGGCAATGCACTGACAACTAGAGACAAGACAGCTGACCAGAGAGATGACTATCATGGTCTGAAAAGTAGCAATGTTCTGTTCAGTAACTTTCACCAAACATATTTAGTAAAAAAAAAATCAGGGCTTTTTTTTTAAGGGTAAAAAATATAAAAGCTATTTTACTGGTTGAATGGATGAAAATGGGCCTTCTTTCCTTATTTTAGAATTTTATTGGTGCAATGTAATTATACATTGTTGTGAGATGCAGAGCCTGTGACATCTCTAGGCGTGCCTCCCTCTGCACCCCACCTCACTACACACCTCCTTCCTCCCTGTACACGCTAGTGAGATTGGGCCTTCATATACAAAGGTAACCTTACTTGCTCTTTTTCCTTGCACCACAGTCATCGAGCTTGTTCTGTAGCTCCAATGCCTTAAATGACTCACTGTGAGGCTAAACACAAACTGCGTCTGACAGCGCTCTCTGTACTAGCCTTGGTCATTCCTGACTTCAGGGTCACAGTCCACCCACCTCTGCAAGACAACATAATGGGTCTAAATTTGGGCAATGGCGGGTATAGTTGTCCGGAAAAGAAAACACACAAAATCTAGGGAGTCAGACTAAAACTTACATTTCCTCATCCAGAGACCTCTCGCTCCCATCATTTCAACTCATTGTGAAATTATTATTGACTTTCTAAAACAATGCTTTTAGAACTTTAAGCCTTTGCATCAAAATTGATTTTTTTTAAAGCCTGAGTTAAGAACCACTGGAAGAAGTTCTCTCTCTCTCTCTCTCTCTCTCTCTCTCTCTCTCTCTCTCTCTCTCTCTCTCCATTATCTGAAAGGTCAACTATATTTCTAGATACAAACCTGACAGATGCTGCCTTCTTGCCTTCCTACCTGGGAAACAGAAGGCTCCGTTGAAGTGTGTCAGGGTCAGGATCGGGGTGGGGGCTGGGGAGGGCCTCTTGCCAGGTACTGGGAACACTGCTTGCTTTAATTTCTTTGCCAAGAACAAAGCCTTCTTATTGTTTAATACAACCCTTAAAGGCGGGCTTCGCTGGCATAGTTCTAATTTTTTTGAAACCACAAACAAGAGAAATTCTTTAAGGGCACTTCATGAAAAGCAGAAGGAAAAAAAAGATTTTATATTGCAAAAATTAAAGCAATCCTTTGTTTCAGTAGCCAAAAGTGGATTCCAGGTCAGTATTTGCATGTGTCCTCTTCACAGGGACATCTGAAGGTTCTGTCTACCTGGGCACCTGCACTGCCAGTCAGATTAGCTTGTGACTATCCAGACATATGAAAGAACTGGAAAGAAACCATCTTCCCTTGGGATGGCAGCCCTTTGGCATCGT
>PVLC010026157.1:0-22959 GCA_004027655.1 Graphiurus murinus | reverse complement strand
TCTATTGCTTTCTACTTCCAGAAACCAAGTAGTGAAACTTGTTTTAGACCTGGATTATGGCTTTTACAAGTCTTTTGGAAAATTTATGCTGGCTCAACTTCCTAATGAAAATAAAAACTCATGTAGCAAATAATAATTATTATAGAAATACTATTTTGAATATTGCTATTCAAAATATTTGAATAATACTATTTTGAAAATTTTTTTTTTCTAAATTCTCTCCCTTCCCCCCATTGGTAGTGTCTTCTAATCTTACCAGTTGATATGTTGGGTCGGTAGAATTTCCTCATTCTTAGGAGGCAAGGGCTATTTCTCCTTGAACTGTTGCCGGGGGCAACCATGAAAGATAACAAAAAGGGGAAGGTAGGAGGCTGCAGAGGGAATGTGAAAAGGCTTAATAATTACCAGTGATCAATGTCAACCTAAAAATAATCTTGTCCAAAATTGTTCCATAAGTGAGAATCCTTCTTGCATTCAATCAGACAGAAAATCATTCTGTTCCCTCAGCCCATAGGTTCCTCCAAACCCTTCTTTCTCACTCCAAAATTGAAGCAGTTAGGCACAGTTCAAATTTGACCTCTCAAAGGACCGCACTGACTTTAGTTAAGCTTCTGACTCTTGCATCCTAAAGTTATATTTCTATTCCTAAAGATGCTTTCTAACCAATTGTGCCTTCCAGAAAGGCACTGTGGTGTTTTCCCTTTAGTTTCATTTCTTACCTCCCTGCTTGGCTTGTCCGTTAAAAGCCATCCCTTCTTTCCTCTAAAGGGACTTGAGAAGTTGTTCCCATGTACTTTGTCTTTATTTCATAACACTTTACTCTTGGGGCTCTCTAAGCCATTATTATTATTATTATTATTATTATTATTATTATTATTATTATTTGTGTGTGTGGTACTGGGGATTGAACTCAGGGGCATTCTACCTCCGAGCTATATCCCCAGACCTATTTTTTATTCTTTATTTTGAAACAGGGTCTCCCTAAGTTGTGGAGTGCCTCACTAGGTAGCTGAGGCTGGCCTTGAACCCGGATCCTCCGGTCTCAACCTCACAAATGCTGGGATTACCTAAGCCATTATTTTGACCTTGGATCTTCCTGAAGGACAATGAATTCCTATATCCCCAAGATCCACTTCCACCTAACAAATTGATTCTGTTTTCTTGCTCTAAGCCTGAAAATTGTCTCTTGACAGATTCCCCCTGAAAACCACGTAGAGTAACTTTGCTTCCATTTTGAAGGATAATTTTGTGGGATTCAGAATTCTAGGTTGATTTATTTTTCTCAAGAATTTAAATATTTTACTGTACTCTCTTACTTTTGTGGTTTCTGAGAAATTGAATGCAATTCTTACCTTTATTCTTCTGTTCTTCTATAGGTAAGATATTTTCCCCTCTCTTTTTTTAAAAGATTTTTGCATATCTTGATTTTTCTAAAGTTTGAATATGATAAGTTTAATTGTAGGGTTTTTGTTTTATTGATTGATTGATTGAGGTACTGGGGATTGAACTCAGGGGCATTCTACCTCCGAGCTATACCCCCAGCCCTATTTTTTATTCTTTATTTTGAAACCGAGTCTCACTAAGTTGTGGAGTGCCTCACCAGGTAGCTGAGGCTGGCCTTGAACCCGGATCCTCCAGTCTCAGCCTCCCAAATGCTGGGATTACAAGTGTGCGCCACCATGCCCAGCTCTTTTATTTATTTTTTGTATTTATCTTACTTGATGTTCTTCAAGCTTCTTGGGTTTGTGGTTTGGAGTCTGACATTAATTTGGGAGAAATTTTCAGTAATTAATTTTTCAAATATTTTTTCTGTTGCCTTTTTTTTTCCTTTTCTTATTACTATTATGCATATGTTGTGTATATTATACCTCTGTAGTTGTCCCATGGTTCTTGGATATTCTGTTCTGGGTTGTTTTGTATTTTCAGACTTTTTTTTCCTCTTTGCTTTTTAGTTTTGGAAGTTTCCATTTTTATATCCTTAAGCTCAGAGATTCTTTCTTTAGTTGTCCAATCTACAAAGGAGCTCATAAAGGCATGCTTCATTTCTGTTACAAGGTTTTTTATTTCTAGCATTTATTTTTGTTTATTTCATAGAATTTCTGTCTCTCTACCTACATCTATCTTTGTATATTGTCAACTTTTTTCCATTAAATCCCTTAGTGTATTAATCACAATTTTTTCAAAGTTTTGTCTGATAATCCAACATTCCTGCCATCTCTGATTCTGGTTCTAATGGTGTCTCCTCCTTCTCCTTTCTTTTTTTTTTTTTTTCTTCTTTTTTAGCTTTTAGTATGCCTTGGAATTTTTAATGAAAGGTGGACATGATATGTATGAATTATAGTAAATGATCTTTCATTAACTCGATAGTAAGGTGTGCAGGTACAGTACCATTCTTTGATTCTATGATTGATTAAGTCTCAGACTTTTGGTGAGCCTGTATCCCTGGACTGTGAACTTCACCAGTGCTTTTCAG
This sequence comes from Graphiurus murinus, assembly GCA_004027655.1. Lineage (NCBI taxonomy): Eukaryota > Metazoa > Chordata > Mammalia > Rodentia > Gliridae > Graphiurus > Graphiurus murinus. The sequence goes on along the minus strand of PVLC010026157.1, from coordinate 20,486 downwards.
TCAACTCTACCTTACCTCCCCACCTTAGAATGACTAGAGGGCGCTAGATGGGTATTCCCCTCCTCTCAGGTATATTAAACTCTGATACCATTCCATCAGTGTAGGCTTTGGTAAAAGTTTCACCTGAAGGCAAGCTTTGTTAAGAAGAGAATGGGCCGGGCATGGTGGTGCACACTTGTGATCCCAGCATTTGGGAGGCTGAGACTGGAGGATCCGGGTTTGCGGCTAGCCTCAGCTACCTAGTGAGGCTCTCTGCAACTTAGTGAGACCCTGTTTCAAAATAAAGAATAAAAAATAGGGCTGGGGGTGTAGCTCGGAGGTAGAATGCCCCTGAGTTCAATTCCCAGTACCGCAAAAAAAAAAAAAAAAAAGAAGAGAATGGCACTGGCTTCTCCTCTAAGTTGGAAATTAGCTGCATTTCCCATCTGTTTCTTCAATTTTGTGGGCAGAAGTTTGTCCTATGACCTCACTTTTATTTTTTAAGAGATTGTTGATTTTTCAGTTTGTTTAGATTTTTTACTTGTCATAAAGACAAAATGAAAACTTCTAAGTGCCGTATACGCCAGACCTTAAATGAAGTAAGAAATCTGTTTAAAATGTTTTGACTCTTGACTTGAAGATGATAGTGTAAGAAAATATAGAGTAGGAGTATCTAACTACCTTCAGAAATATTTCTCACTCACTAGTGCTGGAGTACTTGTGTCTGGATATGTTATTAATACATTACCACTTGCTAAGTGTTCTCTGGGGACATGGTAATGTGCTAGTACTCTGCCTATATCCATCCCAGCAAACTTGAAAGGTTACTTAGCAACATTTTCTTCATGAAGAGAGGTTTAGAGAAGTTAAATAGCCTTTTTTAGTACCAACATCAAGTAAGCCAAGGAATAGAAATATAAGCTAGATGCCTTGATTTTTGAAGATGGGACCCTTGTCACTATCTACAGATAATTTACTACTCCTGTTACGATTTCTATGGTATGCACGGACCAATATCATACCCACCAGTTATGTGCAGCTATTGAGCACTTAGAATGTGGTTAGTTCAAATTGAGATGTGTATTTCGAGGATTTGGTATGTCAAATGAATGTAACATCTCTTAACAATTTAAAAAATATTGATTAAATGTTGAAATGACAACATTCTAGGTTTGCTGGGTTAAATGAGGTTATTAAAATTAATTTTACCTCTTTCATTTTGCTTTTTTATATATCTACTAAGAAAGTTAAATTTACATTTGTAGCTTGCATTCTATTTATGTCCAACAGCACATGTGAATAGGAGGTAAGAGAATTGATCAATTTTGTTGTCTTCTGTGTCTGTGTTCCCTAATTAACAGAGGTGGGTCTGTTAATTAATGCTATGTCCTGGGCAGATAAACATGGCCTGATTGTTCCTTCACTTGAACACCAAGTGTACTCCCTGCTTAGGAAGTCTGGATTTCTTAATGGTGCTTTTCAGAAGCTCATTCCTTCAGCTCCAGGTTGCAGGAGGTTTTGGCTTGCACACAGATGTCCCACTTTCTTGGCTGGCTGTGTCCCAGCCTGTCTGTCTGCTGCTGTGTTGCACTGTCTCTCAGCCACCAAAGTCAATGTTACCTTGTTCCCCTACAGCCCTTGTGAGACAATCTGTAGGGAGCTTTGACCCTAAAAGGTTTGAACAAAGGCCTGTGACTCTTTAGAAATGGTGCCAGAAGCCCTGTCGTGAGCAGCGTGGTTTTGGTGAAATGGAAATATCTTCTACACACAGACATCTCACACACCCTGCCTCACATCCCAGTACCTCCTTGGTTTTCCTTAAAGTTTATATCATATATTCATATTGTCTTACCTTTTTTTGAATAAACTCTTCACACCAACCCAAACCCTGGGTTCTTATTCTTTTCAATGATGAGTGAAGTAGAAGAAGTAAAAATAATGGGTTATGTTGCTTACCATGTTGATTATGTAAAATCTTTAAAAAATTCTCATCATATATACTCAATTCATTCTATTGTAAATTTCTTCATTAATTAATATCACATCAAAGCATTAGGCACAGCAGGTGATCCAAATAATACACACTCCCTTTTCTCAAAGTACTTCTATAAGTCATCAATGCAAATGGACATAGTATGAGGTGACCTGTGAATTTGTCTGGGGAGGCAACCCTGGAGTTTAGAGAGGAAAGACTCTTTGCTCCAGGATAACCATGTAAAATATTTAAAAAAAGGTAAAATTTGGACTGAACTTTGGGAGAATCAAGGAAGACAATCTAAGAAAAAGAAATGAAAAGAGGATGTTTAATTAATGGTAGGGAGTCAATAGTTAGGCAAGACTATGATAATATTGTATGAGAGAAGCAGGCACTCAGGTCAGGAAGGTAGGAGGAAATCAGATTGAATTTAATTTTTCAATGGTTATCTATTTGTCTCCCTATTTTTCTCCATAAATGATGTCAGGGGAAACAAAAAGAGAATTGACCAACAAAACAGAGTAGAAGGTACAAAAACAAATCTACACACTTAGAGCGAATTGATTTCAATAAAGGTCCAAACACCTATGTTGGAGAAAAGATAGCTTTTTCAACAAGTGGTGTTGGGAAAACTGGTTATCTATTTGTAGAAAAGTTGAATTAAATCCATGTCTTTCACCCTGCACGCATCAACTCAAAATGGATTAAAGACCTGGAAATTAGACCAGAGACTTTGAAGTTACTAGAGAAGGATTTAGGTCCAACACTTCAACATATAGGCACAGGTAGAAACTTCCTCAGTAAGACTCTAAAGCTCAGGAAACTAAAACAAGAATTAATAAATGGGATGGCATTAAACTATAAAGTTTTTGTCATCAGAGAAAACAGAGAAATCCAGAGTCTAAAGAAAATGCCTACGGAATAGGAGAAAATATTTGCCAGCTATTCCTCTAGAATACACAAAGAGCTTTACAAACTTGGCACTAAAAAAAAAATAACCCAATCAAGAAACAGGCAATTGAACTATATATTGAACTATATAGACACTTTTAAAAAGAAGAGATACAAGTGGCCAATGGGTACATGAAAAATGTTCAACATAGTTAACAATCAGGGAGATGAAAATCAAAACTACACTGAGATTCCATCTAACCCCAGTCAGAATGGCAATCATCAAGAAGTCAAAAAACAATAAATGCTGATGAGGATGTGGGGAACTAGGAACTCTTCTACATTGTTGGTGGGATTGCAAATTAGTGCAGCTGCTATGGAGATCAGTGAGATCAGTGTGGAGATTCCTCAGAAAATTGGGAATGAATTCATCATATGATCTAGCTATACCAGTCTTGGGTATCTTTCCAAAGGGATTGAAATAAAATATTATAGTTATAGATGCATATCCATGTTAGCATAATTAACAATAGCCAAATTATTGAAGCAACCTGGGTGTCCATCTACAGATGAATAGATTACAAAATTATGGGATCTACACACAATGGAATTCTACTCAGCAATAAAGAAGGACAAAATTATGTCATTTGCTAGAAAATGGAAGGACCTGTAGAACATTATATTAAGTGGGATTAGCCAGTCACAGAAAGTGAAGGGTCATACGTTTTCTCTCATATATGCAAGCTAGGGAGTATCTGGACCAGAAGGACTTTAGATAATGGAGGGAAAACCACAGTGGAGTAAGAGAGGTGGTTTAGGGGAAGGGGAGGGAGGGAGGGAGAATCAATGAAGGAAATACTTCCATTAACATTATATACAAAGGTGAGAATACCAATGCCAATCTTAGTATCCTGTATGGGGATGGGGGTAGTGGGGAGAAAACCAGGGGAAAGCCCACCAAGTGCTGTGTGCATGTATGTTACCATCACCATGAACTACATTATGATGTAAGACTAATAAAAGTATAAAAATAAAAACTGCCATACTAGGGAACATAGAAACCCAAATGGGAAGATAAGAATAGACGACAAAACTGAGTAAAAACTCTTTTTGTGAATTTTCTTCTGACCAAAGCCAAAAGGAAGGTAAGACTGTTCTTATAATTGTTACTGTTGATAAGGAAAATACTTCAGTACCATAGGAGAAACAAATTCCTTAGCCATACATATTTATTTTAACATCCTTTTATACAACCAGAGAGAAAATACTCTGTAGATTGGTGTTCTCTAAGTATAAAGTGCCTACAACTATCTGGGATCTCATTAAAATGCAGATCAGAAGGTCTGAGATGAGCCTTCTATCCTGCATTTCTAACCTACTCCCTGTTGTGGTTTAAATGTGTGTCCTCGCTAAAACTTATGTTGACATTTAATTTCCATTGCAAGAACATTAAGAGGTGGGACCTTGGAGAAGTGATTAGATGGGCTCCCTTCTCTCTCATGGTTTTACTGCTTTCTGCCGTGTGGAGACCCAGCCTTCCTTCCCTCTGGAGGACCCGGTGTGGAAGGTACCATCTTGGAAGAAGAGAATGGCCTCACTAGACATCAAAGCTGCCAGTGTCTCCACCTTAGACTTCTCAGCCTCCACAACAATAAGCCAATGAATTTCTATTCTTTATAAAGTACCCAGTCCAAGGTATTCTGTTATAGCAGCACCAAGTGAACTAAAACACTCCCACTGATGCAGCTTCCGGTCTGCAGAGTGCACTTTAAGTAGAAAGGGTCAGCTACTAGTAAAGTCTAGCAAAGCAGGGAATCAAAAAAGATGATATGTGTGATATTCATTATATTGTAACTAAAGGTCTAGCCATTCAACAGGCTTGCTGTGCAGCCAGGGCCTTTTCTTTATAATGTAATCCAAATGAAGTATGCTTCCTAGTTTCTACATTTTTAGGGTTTTCCAATTGTTTTACAGTAACTAATATACCTCTAGTATTGACAGCAGTTTTAAGCACCTAATTTGCTGAGCCTATCCACAGCAATCAACTCAATTTTTGTAGAAACAATAAATCTCTTTTCAACCATATTTTGATTACTCGTATAATATGTAACCAAATTATAAGATTATTATAACAAAGTTAACTGGCATAAATAGACTTGAGAAAAAATATAATTGATTCTTGGCAAGCAAATAACGGGGAAGGCAGGAGTGCCCAGGTGTGTTAGCTGTGAGCACTCAGCTGTCCCTGGCTTCCTGGGTGTGTTTTTAGAGGGAGTGTCTGTTAACTAGCAGGCAGGATAAGAGCAGATCAACTAGTGTGACTCCAAGAGCAGAGACCAAGGATCTAGCTTTCAGAGAATTAGGTTGTACAGAAGACAAAAGCCCTGGATGGGTAGACTGTCCTCCATATTCCTTAGATGTTGTATCTTGACTTTTGGTTGTGTAAACTGATGGTCTTTTAAAAGGGCGGCTTCTCAAAAACCATGTCTTGAATACCTTGTGGGTGCCTCCACCACTTAATAGGCTGGGAATGTAACAGTAAAACACCAAATTCCTCTTCTCACAAATTCCTCTTCCTTTGCAGTGGAAAGAGATGGGCAGGAAGGAGATTGGCAGTAAGAAAATATGTTCTGGATATATACAGAACTAAAAAAAACTAAGCCCCCCAAACAAATAATCCAATCAAAGAGGGAAAATGATCTGTATACACAGCTCGGGATATAAGTAGTACAACCACTATGGAAAACAGTATGGAGACTTCTCAAAAAACCTAAAATAGAAATAACAGAGTGTGATCCAAATATACCACTCCTGGTATATACTTGAAGGAATAAAAGAAAATGTGTAAAAGAGACACCTGCCTACCCATATATGGAACTATTCACAACAGCCACATATGGAATCAGCCTAGATGCTCATCGCTTGATGAGCAGAAAAAGAAAATGTGGTATATGTGCACAATGGAGTATTATTTGGCCATAAAGAAGAATGAAATCATGTCATTTGCAGGAAAACGGAAGGAACAGGAGAGCATCATGTTAAACAAGCAAGACCCAGAAAGACAACTATCATATGTTTTCTCTCATATGTAGAATCTAAAAAATAAATAAATTAAAGATATGAAAGTAGAACGGAACTTTTTTGGAAGGGGGAAGGGCCCTGGGAGGGGTAGGGAAGGGTGGTAAGGTTGAGTAGTTCAGAGGGTAGATAAAAATCAAAGCATGTTATATGCTTGTGTGGAAATGTCACAATGCCACCTATTAGCTTGGACAATTATTATGTGTTGAAAATCAAAGAAAAAAAAAAGAAAATATGCTCTGGATCAACAAAAGTTCAGAATAAAATAAAACAATGCAAGTGATGAGAATGGCAGATGTGGGCAGGGCTTCCATAGAATGTTCATGGACAACTTTAGACATGTTTGCTTATTTCCATCTTTTAAAAGGAAGATTTATTTCTACATGCCTAGGCACTGAGAAAAGCTTGAAGACACGTTGTTCATGAAAGATGGCAAGTTGTAGAAGCTGGGTATGGTCCCTTTATGTTAAAAAGATATCTGTGAGTTTAAATAAATGAGCAAATCTATAGAACACATGGATGCAATCCAACACAGAGAGGCACATGCACACGCACTCACATACTACACACACCACAAACTTAACCCTGGTGGTCTCCAGGTTAAGTCTGATTACAGAGGCATGGTGGGAAGGAGGAAGATCATATCATTTAATGTGCTGCCTGTGTAATTTTCTTCTTAAGGAAGAAAGAAATCAAAATAAACTATTGGAAAGGACTAAAAACTTTTGGAAATAAATGACAAAATTAGTAGAAATTTACAATGATAGAACACATGAAAATGAAGAATCTGAGGGCTATGACCTTAAAGAAAAAATGGCAGCAGACTTAAAGAGCAGAGAGAGAAGCCAGGCAAAAGGCAGTTTATGTGGTAGAGGGAGCCCAGTTTGGAGCCTCATATCCATTTGAGCACCCCACCCACTTGTGGTGAGACCCCAGGGCCACTTAATCACTCCTCCGGTAAACTACCTCACCTGTCAAATAGAGATAACTGCTTCCCAGAGCAGTTCTGAGTAATAAATGAGTGGATTCATGCACAGGGTTCAGAACACTGAACATAGTTGCATGCTTAGTAAACACTAGCTATTGAGAGGGCCCTCAGCTTGCTGAGTGAGGGGCTCCTACACAGGCAGGCAGCCACCAGCAGAGGTGGGACTTCTTCACTTGCTCTTTCACAGTCAGGCACTTCTCAAATATCCATGAAAGTTGGAAATCAAATGTTTGGTAATTAATCAGAGCACAGGTGGCCGGCTGATGTGTGGTGTAGAGGTCAGGGAACACATGGGGGACACAGTGGAGCCCAGATCCTGACTCCGCAACTCAATAGCTGTCACTTTTGTGAGATGAAAAATAAACAGGTCTCTGGACTCCCACTGGGGTGCTATTTGCACTCATATATGGGGAGAAGAAAAACAACAAGCTATGCTGACATTTGCCTTAATAAGCTGTATGACTGGTTCTCAGAAAGTCAAGGGGTTTACTTGTTTTCTGAGATTTCTAGGAAACGTAAGTTTGCACATCCCAAACGCCTAATTAACTTCAAAATAAATTACTAGACATTTTTAAGGTTCCATAAAGCAGCTTTGCCTCTCTGTACCTTGTACTCCTCTCTTTGCATGTGGCAGGAGCGGGGGGTGGCACATTTAACTATGCCAAGGACAAATGTAAAAGGACCCGGCTCTGAGGGGAACGTGGGACTTCCCAGTATTTTGTTGGACACTCCTTTTCTTATTGCTCCCTAAGTATAGTTTCTTCTTTTCCTTTAGGAATAATGTTGCCAAGTAAGCCAACTTATAGAATGAACTGTTCCAGAGCAGGTGGCTCTGCCAGGGTCACTGTGCATCTAATAATAAGACATCTAGTCAAGCACCCCAAGTCTTGCCCTGCCCAGGAATGGAAGTGGGCACATGGCACTTGTCAAGTCAGAACCAGCAGGGTCTCACCCATCCTTTAAGCTAGCTTTCTATCTTCTTTCTCATTTCTTCTCCTTCTTTTCCTCCTCCTTCCCTTCCTCCCTCCCTCCCCCTTTCTCTCTTTCTCCCCGTCCCTTCTTTCTCTGTTCTTATTTCCATTCTCTGTCCCTGTTCTATGCATTTCCTGTATTATTCGCCATCTTGTTTCCTGTGTAATACTCTCACCACCATTGTGCCTACAATCTTCCATTTTTTTTTTAAAGATCATTGTGTGTACTGAAAACAGATCCTACAGGTTGTTTCAGATGGAAAAAGTTGTCACATACCAAGCCAAAGCAGACTGAGCTAGACTGCCACTCCTTGAGAAAAATCTTGTGGACCAAAGTTTTTTTTTTTTTTTAGAATATTTCATGGCCTTTTTGAGAAATAACATCTTCAGAGAATTAGCTGTAATTTATTGAGAGAAATTAGCTTTGACAAATACCTACATATGCTCACAGTAAAGAGATCAAGTGAAATTTGTCTCTGTCCCTGAGTGTTGAAGAATTTAAGCATAAATGCAGTAGCAATCTTCCTCATGGAGCGTGGTTCCAGAGTTAAGTGCTTCTGAAGATTCCAGTAGCTTCTTGGGAGATTTGTTGGCTAATGACTACTGTGACAGATACGTGTTCTTTTCTTAACACAAGAACTTGCACATGGGGTGTGGTGGTCAGGTTATTGAAGAGGGAGTGAAAAGGCTGTGTCTTTATGAAACTCATTTATTCTCATTATTGGGATTGCTTCGTTATTTGTCAACTCAGAATATTAGTGAGGATTTAGGGAAATAATCTTGCTCTCTAATTAGATGAAATTGGAGGCTTATTGCTGCAGCCATAAATGATCTTCGAGGTGTTACTAATTCAACTAAATCTCAGATGCTTGATTTGTGCAGCCTGTTGATAATATTATTCAGCGAAGAAGGGTTGGGAGACTGGGAATGATTAAGAAAATTGGTTTTTCTCATAAACTAATGATAACACTTGAGGGCAATGTAAAAATGATAGCAACTTCAAAAGTCAAGAAGGGTCATCTGGCAGTGAATTATTAGCCCTATCACTGAGATTTAGATCACTAAATATTCAGCTACAAGAGGAAGATACTTATCATTACTTTGTGCTAGTATTTGTGCTAATATTCTCATCTAGTGTTTAGACTGACAGATAGGTTCCTGCCTATATGGGAGCCTGACAAGATTCAATATGGCAACAGTGTCTGCTCTTCTATACTCATGGGCCCAGCTGGGCTCTCTCCAGCAAGCAGCCGCAGGACAGAAGCAAAAATTATCTCCATGTGGTGTCACTGACTCTGGTATCAATAATCTGAGCTATGAGATCTCGTTATTCTTTATCTCTATCCAGACAGTGCCTTAATTGGTTTTCTTAGGCTTTATTCAGTGATATTGGTTAGCCAAAGAAGTATTGTGAGCTGGGCGTGGTGGCACTCACCTGTAATTCCAGTACTTGGGAGGCTGAGACAAAGGTTCAAGGCCAGCCTCAGCAACTTAATGAGATACTTTGATAAAAAAAAGTATTGGGGGTGTATCTCAGGGGTAGAATGCCCCTAGGTTCAATCCCCTGTATCACACACACACACACACACACACACACACACACACACACACATACACGGGTTCGTGTGCAAGTATGATGAGAGAAATTAGGACTTTTATCCTTAAATCTGTCTTTGCTTTGTATGATGTCCCCCATATTCATTTTTCCACAAAGAAACTGGCTTCCTTGGTGGGGGGGTCTGTTAAAATAATTAATTGGAGGCCATTAGGCTGGTGGCTCCAGCACCTTGAGTTCCTTCGTAAGTAAACAGAAACCCAACTTAGGGTAAATGGCAAAATGTAAGTTAAGCTTAACCAATCAAGAATTGCTGACTACCCTTTACTTAGAGACCTTCCACTTTATTTTTTATTTTTTTGGAACTGGACATTGAACCTAGGGGCATCCTACTTCTGAGCTACACCCCCTTTTAATTTTTCAAACAAGTTGTCCCTAAGTTGCTGAGGGTCTTGCTAAGTTGTTGAGGCTGTCCTTGAACTGCAATCCTCCCGTCTCAGTCTTCCAAGTATTGGGATTAAAGGCATGCACCACTGCACCCGGCTGACTTTCATTTTAATCAAGGAGATATTTTCTTTGTTTTGCTTCCACAGACTCTTTATAAAAGTTTCTCCCTCTCACTCACTGAGTGGCTTGCTGTCTGGTGCCGCTCGATTCTTGAACAGTTAAGTGCTCAAATATGTTCATTAAAATTTTAATGTGTCTAAGTTATCTTAGAATGGATCATTCCTTATTATTACTAGAATTGAAAGGAACTGAAAGAAGCAAAAAGGACTTGTACTTACAGTGACGGTAATAAAGATCAGAAATTACAAGGATACTGCCCAGATCAAAGACCACATGCATTCCTCTGCTAGAACAGGCAAGCTCACCAGAGGCAATTGACAGAACAGGATAAGTCAACACTTTGGGGTCCATTTAATCAGAGGCTGGCCTAGTGGGTCAATTCTGGGGGCAGCTGCAGGTCCAAAGGGGTCCTACCAGGACTCTAAGAGACAGAGCCACCCCTCACTGAAACTGATAGCAGTTTTAGGAGCTAACGACCAGGGCTAAGTCCTTAAAATTAATTTTGAAGCCTCCCAGTTTATACTTGGTAACTCTGAAACACAGAACTCCTATAAATGCCATTATAATACTTTACTTATGCCTCTAGTTTTAAAGTGCTCCTCAAAGGGAATATTTTAGTAGTAGTTTCAATGAAGTTTATGAAGTTTATTTTAAAATAAAAATGTTGGTTATTTCACCTACACTTTGAGGAATATCATGAGTGATCATTAAGTGTATGCAAAAAGGGACACATAGGTGTTAACTAGCGAAATCAGTCTCAGAGAGGACAAAAAGAGGGTGTAAGATGGCATATCTTGCATTACTGGAATGACCTAAATGTCAAAGATAGCACGATTATATACTACTAAAAAAATGAAGATCTACCTTTTGGATCTATTAAATTAAAAAAAAGCAATGTGCTAAAATTTTATGTATGTAATATGTTGCTACATTTTGTGTATAATCAGGGTAGAAAGTGAGAACACATTTGATTTGCTTGTATTTGCACAAAGAGAGCCTGGGAGGATGGAAGCAGAGTAATGGAGTGGATGGGGCAGAAGTGGAAAAAGGACTCCTCAGAGTAGAGCTTTATGTTGCTTTGATTTGGAACTGTGTAAATGCATTGCTTATTAAAGACAAAAAAGTTAAAAGACAAAAACATGAGATTTTGGGGGGAAAATTTAAACCTAAATGGGATGTTTGTGGAAAATGTAAAATGCGGCATTTGAGCTTAAGCACAGAACTGTAACAGATGCAGAAATGTCAGTGGCCTGAGAAACAGAGGATGTGGTTTCAGTTTCCAGTTTGGCTACAAGCTACTTTGACACCTTTTAACACTGGATTAGTGAATGCACTTCATGTGTAATGCCATTTATGTTTTGTTTGAATATGAAGAGGCTGCCTGGAGCATTCTTTTGGAAAAGATTTTAGGGTCACATCCATGTACAGCAGAGAAAACTGCTTTGATTAGCAATCTCTGGCATAGTAAGCATACCTTTTTTTCTTGTCCTTTCTGTGATTCTTTTAAAGCCTTTTGATTTTTTTCTTTATTATTCAAAGGAGCTTCATTTTTTTTTTTTTTTAAATTCAGCTTTATGACTCTGCTTGTACCTTCAGCACTTTCACTCCTCAATAAGGAAATCACACTTGATCTGGTCACTGATACATTCAGCACACATGGGCCCTGATGACATGGTTTTTCGTTTTAGACAATTTCCTAAGAACTTTAGGTCTCATAACATGCACCCCACAAAGCCTGCTTGGGCACAAGACACCTGCAGAATCTGGTGTTTTCCCAACCTTCTTGGTATAAAGGTAAACAATTCTATTACCAGGGGTTCGGGACAGCCTAGTTTTATCAGAATTGTATTGTAGGAAAGCCTATGATGATAGGTCAAACAGCGGACATTCTGAGTGCCTCTAGATGCCATCTTGGGCAGAGGCCTGCCTGTGATTCTTTATCATCACCTGCAAGATTAGAGGCTTAGACAAGATGATCTCTAAGACTCCTTACAGTTCCAAAATGTTAATAATAAACACAGCATATTTCAAAAAGACAGAATGAGAAAGGAGGGCAGGAAGGGAGAGGCCACAGAGGTAGAGTATGGCTTCTTGAGGTCCTGTTGTTAGAGGCAGGGAGATTATCTAAGTGAAATGAAAGAGGAGCTGATTTTCAAACAAGTTCCATCCGACTGTGTGTGACCAGGCACCGCTCAGTCCTCCACAGCTGCTCAATGGGAAGGTCATTAGGGCAGCCACACGACACTTTCTCAGAGCATTTGCCAGAGGTGATTCTTGGAATATGGCAGGCCACGCCCTTTTCTGGAACATTATAAAAGGGAACCTGCTGGAGAAAACTTGGGAAAACCTGAGGCTGCCAGTATCCTGTAGTGCTGGGTGGGAGCCAAGGGACTGACAGAAATGGAGAGGGCTCATTTCACCTTAAAGTTATGATGAAACAGTTTGTTGTTTTTTTTGCCTGTTCAGAACCCAGCCAGTGAAAGCCTGTGGATACCATTGGAAAAGAGTAGACCTGTCCACTTGCTTACGTGGCTTCTGATGAACCACTCGATCCTACCCACTGTCCCCTGAAGCTTAAGGCATGGTTCTAGTCTAAGACCAGGAGCCAGTGCAGGAAGAGGAAGGGGGCTGGCTCCCCGTGATCTGAGCAGGATGTCAGGAAGTAGTCCCTAAAGCCTGAGCTGGCCCTGTGGGAGAGCAGGCATTTCAGAGGCTCCTCATGCCGGGAGTCTACAGAGAGGCAAAAGACATGTGGTGAGCTGAGCCACAGCCCTCTTGAGATGAGAGCTCCCTTCTCTGCTGCCTGGAAGCCCCTGTGTTCTGAAGCTGCTGGTATAGCAGGCTGGACACAGCCATGACACCCCCTGGCTTCTGGCTCTGCTTCCCATATGGGGGTCCTCCTGTCCAGTACCCCAGCCTGGCAAGAGCTTCAGGCCGTGCTCTTGTGGAAGCCTTTGGCCACATGTGGCATTTAAATTCAAATGATTTAGAATTAAGCAAAATAACATTTTCATTTTCTCAGTTGCACTAGGCGCAGTTCTACTGCTCAGTAGCCATTTGTGACTAGTGACTATTGAATAGGATAGCAGATAGAGAACATGCCCATCATCACCAAATGTTCTTGCTCTACAATGTGTATCTGGAAACCACCTTAAGCAGATGGAGCTCCTGATGAGAAACTTCTGTCTGGGGAAACACGAGCAGAAGACCCTGGAATTTATCTTCTCCCCAAGCTCCGCAGATGCTGATTATTCTGTCCTTAAAAAAGGAAAACCCGAGTTTTTTTTTTTTTCCAGTTTTCAGCCATGCCTTCTAAGATACTGCCATTCAGAATTTGGTCTGTGAATTGTTTGTACAGAAATTGAGAGCAGACATTTAGAAACAGAGAAATTTAATATTACCATGACAACCACACATGCAATCAGAGGATTTGTCCTGTGGAAGAGGGTCTAGACCAATTTAAAGGTCAAAAACTCATGTGGTAGATTTCATACATGAAAGAGGTTTTTTAGGCCTTCCTAGTAGAACCAAACTATACAGAGTTATACTTTAAAGTTAGTTGGTAACTTTATGTGAAAAATTGAATAGAATCTGAAAGCCAGTACTTTAACTTAGATACTTCAAATTTAACTACAATTTTATAAGATAAATTGTTATGATTTTTTATGGATAAAGATAGAGGAATATGGATTCTTTCATTGGATATGGAAAAAATATGAATGAGGATAGCAGTTAAATTTGACAAAGGTATTGCCACAAGTTTCATCTTTGGATACGAGTTGAGGATGGATATTCTGAACATGCTGAAATACCTTTAAAATCTCTTATCCATTCCTGTCAACATATCTCTGTAAGACTTCTCTATTATCAAGTATTCAAAATATAGAAGCTGTTTAGGTATTCATTATCACCTGTGAGTATCATCATGGTTGTCCATGGTTTTGATTTACATAAGTTAATAACAAGACACAAGTTCTTTTTTTTATTGTAATAATTCGTGCTTTGTATGTATACATCTTTGTTAGGTACAAATTGATAAAGACAAATGTGCCCACATTTCTCATTTGACCCCTTCCTCAATTCCCACCCCGCTCCCTAGCCCTCCCTCCCTCTCAAGTTCAGTTCAGTGAGTGATCTTGATATAATTGTGTAAGTACATCATGTGCCTTAGGATGTCCTCCTCCACCCCACCCCATCCATCCCCTTCAGTTAAATCAACTTCTTTGTTTATTGAGGGTCTCTACTTTTTCATCTGGGGACTCTCTTATGCTCCATCTTCTCCCTAACATCTGCATATTAGGGAGAACATATGCTTCTTTACTCTTTGTGACTGGCTAATCTCACTCAACATAATGTTTTCCAATTGCATCCATTTCCCTGCAAATAACATGATTTTGTTCTTCTTTATGGCTGAGTAAAATTCCATTGTGTACATATCCCATAGTTTTGTAATCCATTCATCTGTTGATGGACATCTTGGCTGGTTCCATAGTTTGGCTATTGTGAATTGTGCAGCTATAAACATAGATACACATACATAGGTCTGATAGTTTGGTTTCCGTTCTTTTGGGTAGATACCCAGAAGTGGTATTGCTGGGTCATAAGGTAGGTTTATTTGTAACATTAGAAACTTTAAATGTTGATATGCCTACCTGATCAAAGTATCTCTAGAGCACTTCATATGGGGGGCCACTATTTCACTCATAATTTTTTGTTCTGGTTGCAGAATGAGTAAAAAGCAGCAAATGTAATAAGGATTTACTATATTAATATTCTGTATGCACACTTTGAACGATGTACACAATTGTGTGATTATTTTTTTTGCAAGTTTGTTCTCATTGTGTATATTGAAATGTACTTTTATGTCTATTGAATCTAAACAACAAAATATTTGGGCTTGTATTTTGTATGTCTTTGCTTTCTTTCATTTATTTTTAGTAACTCACTTATATGCTATGTTATGATTTGAATATGGTTTGTTCCCCCTGAAACTTATGTTGGATTTTAAACCTTATTTTGAGATGTTAAGAGAGCAGAAACTTAATCTGACTATCATGATTAGAGGAGGGGCCTTTGAAAGATGATTAGAATTAGATAAAGTCATCAGGATGGGGCCCCTGTGATTGAATACTCACACACACACACACACACACACACACACACACACATACACACAATTCCTGTCTCTGACCATGGGATGCCCTGTGCTACTTCAGGATTCTGCTGGCAAGAACGTCATCACTAGATGAGGCTTCTCAACTTTGCACCAGAACTGTGAGCCAAATATACCTTTTTTACTTTATAACTTCCGCAGTCTGTGGTGGTGTGTTATTCTCAACAGAAAACAGACTAAACAGACTAAGACATTATATTTAATATAAATTACCAGCAAAGACTGGAAAGTTTAAAAAGTGATCCTTCAACAGATAGTTTGCACAGTGCTATTCTGAGTTGCTCTGCTATTCTTTCCTGATTGCAATCCAAGTGAGAAAACCCAAGGTAGGTTGGCTTGCATCCTCAGGACTGGGCATGTGGATTGCCTGATACGATGGGAATTTTTGAGGTTTGAACCATACTGAAAGTTTGCTCTCAGGACAATTCCTAGCTAAGCAAAACTTTGGGCTTAGCGGGAAGCCTGGCAGGAGGGGAAGTGATGAGGCAGAGCATAATTATATGTTAACTTAGGGCACATTAATAGAGTA
Organism: Graphiurus murinus; assembly: GCA_004027655.1. NCBI lineage: Eukaryota > Metazoa > Chordata > Mammalia > Rodentia > Gliridae > Graphiurus > Graphiurus murinus. The sequence goes on along the minus strand of PVLC010026157.1, from coordinate 4,780 downwards.
GTATAGATTTCATTATCAGTTGGTAAAACTAACAAACATTGCTTATGTTTCTGATTAATGAACATGAAGGCGGAGGGATGATGAGAGCAAAGGAATTAAAAAAAAAAGACTAAGTCAGCAAAAGTATGCAAGAATAAAGAATAACAAATAGTAAACTTAGACATCAACAAGGTGTGCACTCTGGTTTGAATGTTTATATCTCCTCCAAACTTCATTTTGAAGCTTAATCCCCAGCACAATAGTGTGAAGAGCTGGGACCTTTGGGAGATAGTGAGTCAAGAGTGGTTTGCTTCATGTTCAGGACGAGTAACTTTATAAAAGGTCTGGAGGGAACTAGCAAACTCCTTGTCTTTCTATCCTTCCTATCAAGTAAAGACACAGCATTGGAGGTAGACCATCTTGAAAGCAGGGACCAAACCACACTGAACCTGTAGGTGCCTTAATCTGGGACTTCTTTAGAACTGTGAAAAATAAGACTACCAGTTTGTGGTATTTTGTTATAGCAGCAAAGAGTAAGATGGTAGCACATCTTTTGTGTAAGACGTACGTGTGCTAAATTCATTAATCTAAAGACAGAAAACTTCAGATTTAGTTAAAAAATATTACAATGTAGCCAGGCATGGTGGTGCACACCTGTAATCCCAGCATTTGGGAGGCTTAGACAGGAGGATAACAAGTTCAAGGCCAGCCTTAGCAACTAAGTGAGACCCTGTTTCAAAATAAAAAACACGCTGGGCATGGTGGCATATGCTTGCAATCTCAGTACTTCGGAGGCTGATACAGGAGGATTGTAGGTTAGTGGCCAGCTACAACAACTTAGTGAGGCCCTCAGCAACTTGGTGAGACCCTATTCCAAATTAAAGAATAAATATAGGGCTGGGATATAGCTCGGAAGTAGAAACCCCTGGGTTCAATCTCTGATAAACAAACAAACAAATAAATAACAGATCTGGGAGCATAGCTTGGAAGTAAAATGTCCCTGGGTTTAATCCTCAGAGCCCCCCATCCCCAGTTACAGTATATATTTTTTGTAGGAAATTTACACACTGCCAGGTGGTCAGGAATGGTTGGAAGGTTTTCATCCATGCCTGCTAGGTAGTATGGACTCCATGTAGGTGATTATTTATGAGGGAGGTTGTTCAGCTGTGTGGTTTTAGAAGGAAATGCAAATTTGGGTTCATGCTAAAGGAAATGAACAAACGTGTGCACACAAAGGCATGACTGTCTTTGGGGGGATTCTCCCTGGGAACATTATTCTTCTGGAGGTGGGGAAACAAGAGAAGTGAGCGGAGAGTAAGTCCCTTTGGGCTGTGTCTTGCCAAGGAAGCAGGCTTCCAACTAGCTGGAGGAACCGTGTGGTGGCACAGGGGCTGATCTACAACCTCCGGGAGCACTTTCCCTGCCTGCTGTTCTCTCTATGACCCACCAAGGAACCTGTCCTGGCAGGCCCATTAGCAGTCAGGGCATCTTGGGAAGCATCAGTATTTCTCACCCACACTGGTTTTCCTTCTCTGGAGGGGCAGGGAGTAGGGAGCAGGAAGGCAGCTGAGGATCATACACCCTGATTCCTCTTCTTTCACAAAATCCCTCCTGATCCAACAGTAATTCCATTCGCATTGCCTGACAGTGCTCAGGCCTCATGTCTCTGGATAATCCCTTCCTATTTGACCATTCTTTCTTCCTCTGATGTTTCTTCCAGCTCCTTTATGTTCTTGGGATGTCCAAATAAAAATGAGAATAGGAACTGGATTTTTGGTAGCATATTTTAGCCATTGTATAATATAAATCTAGCATAAGCTAAGCTAAGAGATTTGGCTAAACCTGTTGTGTTGTGTGTATTTCCTCTGTTGGAAACAAAACGTGCTTGCTTTGTATCCATTTTTTTCTTTGTTTCTAGTTCTGTGATAAACATATAGTGGATATTTAATTTGTGATATTAAGTCAGTGTTAATTTAGGAAAGTGAATTATATCCACAAACTTGAATCATAATAGAAATATAATTAGAAATTGTGGCCTGATCTACAAAGAGGAGATAAAATTATAAGACTGCTAAAAGCAGAAGTGAAGAATACTCAGAGTCAGATAGGCAAACAGGATTATTTTATTAATTTGTATTTTTTTTTTTTTTTTGGTGGTGGTGGTGCTTGGGAAGGCAGTGCTCTTGACAAACTGCTAAACTAAAATGGCCTCAGTATTTTGCATTAACTTTTGCTCCTCAAATCCAGGATCTATTGGATTAGAGGCTGGAGTTCCATTTGGTTAATGTGGTGTCAGGTTTCAATTCTCAGCACAGGCAGAGTAAGTGAGAACTATGTTTCCTGTTTATTGGAATACCTGAACATTTTCTTTCTGACTTTGCCTATATTAAAGTTGGGCAAGAGAATGAATGCTTTGAATGTTATAGTCATTATTGCATGAGTGTGTGAAAGAGAGTCCCTCCTTTTTTTTTTTTTTTTCAGTACTGGGGATTGAACCCAAGGGCATTCTACCTCCAAGCTATACCCCCAGACCCATTTTTTATACTTTTATTTTGAAACAGGGTCTCACTAAGTTGCAGAGGGCCTCACTAAGTAGCTGAGGCTGGCTGCGAACCTGAATCCTACTGTCTCAGCCTCCCAAGTACTGGGATTACAAGCGTGCACCACCATGCCCGGCTTCCTTTTTTTTTTTTTTTTTTAATAAGATGGGCTTGGTTCTCATATGTGCTTGGGAGAGTTTATCCTTGCCCTGATTATCATTTACTCTAGTCTCTGGATGAAGTAAAAAGAATGGCTCCCCCAGGACAAAGCCACAGTCATCTGCAGGAAGATGCTGCAGTGGTTTCTGACCTGGAAGTGGCAGAACAGTAGTACCAGAGGACTGGAAGCATCTCATGACACTTTGCCATATTTTTTTTTTTCTTCAGAAAGGCACCAAGAATAGAATGTAACTTCTTACAAATTTTTGTGTATGTGTGTTGTCACACCAACATTTGGGTTTGCTTTGTTGATATGCATGCATTAATACCCAGGGAGCCAGAAGAAGCAAGTGTTAGGTGAACATCTTTCCCTCAGACTAGAAATAGAAATACTGTACGCTTGTTACCACCTGGCAGATACAGAGAACATGAGCAGGGAGAACCCCAAATACCGATTGATTCTGGTGCCTTGTTGGAACTTTGTAATTCTCTCAGGAAATTCTGGGTGCCTCCCAGAACCTGGACATTTCTTTTTCCCAGCCGATTACACCCCTAACTGTGGTCCTGGCAGCCTTCCCACTGTGGGAACTCTCCTCACACCTTTCACTGCCAGTCTGTGTTCTTCCCAAATTGTAGAATTGGCTGCAGAATAGCATTCTACCATTAGGTGTCGCTGTCTAACACATAATGTGCTGGACGAAAATGAAAAGATTTCCATTTAGTATTTTAAAAACCACCAAATTGCTATTGTCAGACATTAAATCTGTAGATTTTGGAAACAATTTTCATGTAGATAAGGAATTCATATAGAATAATTTGGAAATCTTCAGTAGGAGTTTTTCTTAAAAGTAAGTAAAATTTTGAAGTTTATTTATTTTATTTGCTGGAGAGATTTTGCAAAAGAAAATATCGAACCTTTTAGGCTGGCATTCAGTATTTCCCCTGCAGTATTTCAGACTCACATCTTCCAAGTTCCACCTTCTGCTGTGGGCTTTTTAGTCCTCATGCTTCGTCCAGAGTGTGCTGCTTGTCATTCGTTGCACATTCATATTTCTTGCACTATTTTATTTATTAGGAATGTCCTTCCTTCATCTCCTAGTTTCATTTGTTGGAAATCTACTGAATCCTCCAGATGAGGTGAGATACTAAGTCCTTTCAGAAACCTTCATTAATCTTCCCACATAGAAGCACTTATTTCTATTTCTGGATCTCTCCACCATGTCGCCAGATTATTGTGTTTCTTCTGTAGCATTTAGTAAACAATTAGCTCAACTAATATTGATTCATCTTTATCATAAAAGCAAGGACTGTGATATAATAGCTAAAGCACCTAAGAAAGTTCTAGATTAAATGTTGGTAAATGTAGTCATCTTAGAAAATGAATTAATGGGGAAAAATGGATAAAAGAACACTTGATTCTAGTTGACTTTTTTGTTGTTGTTGTTACTGGGGATTGAACTCAGGAATGTTCTACCTTTGAGCTATACCCCCTGCCTTTAAATAAAAAAAAACACTGAAACAGGGTTTGACTACATTGCTGGGGGTCTTGCTAAGTTGCTGAGGCTGGGCTTGAACCTGAACATTCAGCTCTTAGTTGACTTTTAAAGCACTGCTAATTTACTGGGTATTGGAAATTGACCATACAATGATAATTAAATAGTAATGGTAAATGACAGTATATCAATTTATGAAGAAATGCATCCTACACATGCTGTGGGGAGCCAATCAGTACAATTGATTTATTGGCCATGATAATTGATGACATGAGAAAGTAAACAGCTCATCAATATGTCAGCATCTCTATTTATGGCTTCTTGCTTTTTAGCCTTGCTCTTGTGCATAAGTAAGAATACAGTTAGAAATACAATATACCTTGTCTATATTTGATTCAAGAAAAATTTTCCTTTATCCACCTATGATGAAAATAATGACAGACAGAGATTGCTTTGAAGGCATGATGGAAAGTCTATGAAGGAAATATTACAGAGACAGAAGTTTGGATTTATGCTTAGCAGATCAGTCTATCAAAGAGAGATGAGGATCAAAGTCATATTTCCTGTCACTCTTAGTTCTTGTGATCAGTTCTGGTAACTTCATTTGCC
>PVLC010026156.1:0-22977 GCA_004027655.1 Graphiurus murinus | reverse complement strand
TTTTTTGCGGTACTGGGGATTGAACTCAGGGGCATTCTACCTCCGAGCTATACCCCCAGCCCTATTTTTTATTCTTTATTTTGAAACCGAGTCTCACTAAGTTGCGGAGTGCCTCACTAGGTAGCTGAGGCTGGCCGCGAACCCGGATCCTACGGTCTCAGCCTCCCGAATGCTGGGATTACAAGCGTGCGCCACCACGCCCGGCTGGGACTTGGTTTTTAAGAAGGGTTTCCTAGGGGTGTGGCTTTGGGGGACTATATAACGTCTCTCCTCCTCCTGCTCTCTGCTTCTGGTGGCTAGGTCCGGATCTCCATAAACCCAGTCTGACATGGACTGAATCCTGAAATCTTCACTGTGAGCAAATAAATCTTCCTTTTTCTATGTTGTGTGGTCAGTTGTTTTGGATTATAGCACTGAGAATGCTATCCAAGAGAGATAATATTCTGGTAGTAAAACTGCAATAACTGAAAAAAGTCCAGTATGATACAGTTACACAGAATGGATACAGGAATTTATGCCAGAAGATAAATAATCAACATATGCTTCCAGAATCTTGCTAATGCTAGGCATGCATGGTGACACAAACCTGTAATCTCAATACTTGGAAGGCTGAGACAAGAGGATCACAGGTTCAAGACCACCAGCCTCAGCAACTTAACAAAACCCTGTTTCAAAAATAAAAAGTGTTGGGATATAGAATGTCCCTGGGTTTAATTCCTAGTACTAAATAAATAAATAAATAAATAAATAAATAAATAAATAAATAAATAATCTTGCTACCAAAACCAAAAACTAATGCCTGCTAGAAGAACTACAGAGTGCTTAGTGCCCTAGTATAAAATTTTAATGTGCTGAATTTTGGATTGTGTTCCTCATTATGTGATAATTCTCTTATGTCAGCTTAAGAATTAACACTTGTTCCTGCAGGCTGAAGATAAAAAAGGGAAAAGTGCTGCTGAGAATGTCTGAAATCCAGAGCAAATTCTTGATATTTCTGCAATCTAAAATGAGTTTGCTCCCAATGTTTTAAATATTTTACTTATTAATTAATTTTAGTGGTACTGGAGATTGAACCCAGAGTTATTCTACCTCTGAGCTCTACCCCTAGCCCTAATTTTTAAATTTTGAAACTGGGTCTCACTAAGTTGCTGAGGGCCCTGCTAAATTGCTGAGGCTGTCCTCAAACCTGTGATCCTCCTATCTCAGCCTCACAAGGACTGGGATTACAGACATGCACCACCATGCCTGGCTAAGGATTTTAATTTTTAAAGCCCAATTAAAAATTAAAATGACCATTAAAACAAAAGTAAAAAGACATAAATGGCTACAAATTCTCCTATCTTTAGAGTTATAATTGATAAGATAGTCTTAAAATGACACAGGTCATAGTCCACTGCAGATCAATTATATGCAACTTGTACCAGGAAAGACTCCCCATGTGAGTTCCACAAAATGCAAACTGGCCAGTCGGACGTGGTGGCGCACGCTTGTAAACCTAGCATTCGGGAGGCTGAGACCGGAGGATCCGGGTTTGCGGCCAGCCTCAGCTACCTAGTGAGGCACTCTGCAACTTAGTGAGACTCGGTTTCAAAATAAAGAATAAAAAATAGGGCTGGGAGTATAGCTCGGAGGTAGAATGCCCCTGAGTTCAATCCCCAGTACCGAAAAAAAAAATGCAAACTGGCCCTATGCTCTACTCAACAAGGCTTCTATGGCTTGAGCATGCCCCTAAAAGCTCATGTGCTAGAACTTTAATCCTTCAATGTGCCAGTGTTGAGAGTTAGGGCCAATTGATAGGTATTTGGGTCAAAAAGGGGGAACCTCAAGAATGGATTAATACCTTTCTTGAGTGAGTGAATTCTTACTCCAGTGGAATTGGATTAGTTACCACTGAACTGAGTTGTTATAACACAAGCCATCCCTAATGTTCTCTTTCCTCTGTATATAATTGATTTTCCCCTTCCAATTTCCACCATGAGTTGAAGCAACACAAACACTCTCACCAGATGTGCTGCCTGCAATCTTTCTTTCATAAATTACCCTGTCTTAGGTATTCTGTCATTCCAACAGAAAAAAGACAAAAACAAAGTCTAACCCTCTGATCACACTCTTAGAAGCTATAGCAATTTTTTAAACTTCTTTGAAAGTTCCTAAATGCTTACTCAACTTTTATATACTTAACTTACTACAGATAACAAATATGCTCTGGTGAACACTTAAGTTAGTGATGGTTTAGAACTGTACAGAAAATCAATAAAGAGACCATGGATGCATTTCCATTTCCTGATCACCATAGTTCATCAAATGAAAACATCATTAGTTAGAAGATGCACAATTATTTTAGGTACCACTAAGAAAGGAAAACATTGCCAAATAAACTAAAAGAAAATGACTGTAAGACACATTTAGTTTAAAGAAGCTATAATGTGTGTTTGTGTGTATGGGGTGGACAATGTTCCTTAGATTCAATGAAAGATATTATTTACAGTTTTTACAGTTGCTACGAGGGATATGAAATAGGATAAATATAAATAAATTACTTAATAAATTATGATGGTTAATATATAAACAAGAAGCATTATGCCAATGCATCTTCTACCAAAAGGATAAATAATATTAGTTATGGAAATAAGGTAACATCAGACTATACTATTTAAATTTTAGGCATTTTTAAGGACATTTATCATCTTTTGACCACCCAGTTTATATTCATTTTTGAAATGACATTCTGATGTGCTTAGAAAACCAAATATCTTTCATTCTCAACCAGATGACCTAGTCCTGACTGGCCTAAATAGGCCAGCACATCCCTCAGTGACCAGTTCAGAGAAAAAGCCAAAATTCATTTGAAAAGTGAGGTGCTAGGACATATTGGCTCCAGCTTCTAAAAAACAAGAAGTTCCTCTGTCCTCAAAGATTAACTGGGATAGACTGTTTTTCCTCTCTCTACTTGATGTGGTTAGAGGATGAGTGCTGGGACCTCAGAGGCCATTTCTCTGCCACCAAGGGGGACTTGTCACTGCTGTGGTAGGACTGTGCAAAGCCTGAGCAGGCAGAAGTTTGACACTTTTTCTGACAACATTACTCTGCAGAATACACCTGCCAAGGGAGAGTCTCACAATCTGTTTCCTCAGGACTGAGGCATGGATTGTCATGCTCCCTGTGGTCACTCTAAGAGCCACTTTCCCAGAGTGCCTGTTCCAAAACAGATCACAGTAAACAGATGTTTTCCCCTTCTCATTTTTTCAGTATAGGAAAATAGTTTAATCAGTAGGCCTTTTGGGGTCACAGAGCTAAAGTCACGTTCCCAATCAGTTTAGTTAATAAACAAAATAGTATAATCACTACATATTGAATTCCTGCATTTCTTAGCTAAGTTCCAAAAAACCATGGAGGGGGCCAAAGGAAAAGGAACTCACATGTACTGTGAATCTATAATTTTCCAGACATCTGTCCTAAGCCATTTATTTACATCACATTCTTTAATCCTCACAATCACTCCCAGGAACCCAAAGCAAATTAAGTGAGAAGCAGGTATTCAAAGCTCATGTGCTTTCAATTTAGTAAATTGCTCTTGAGGGCCGAATATTAGTCTTCTAATTATCAGGCTGTAAAAAGTAGTGTGTTTACAAACAGCTCTGGTTTATCTGCTTGATTCACACACTTACTGAATAGTTCTTTTCGATGGCACAGAACACGACATCCACACAGATGAACACTCCCGTCCGGCCTACGCCAGCACTGCAGTGAACAACAATGGGTCCTGTAAGGTGACTCCTCCTCACATAGCGAAGATATTTTATGAAATAGTCTGCTGAGGCAGGAGTGCCATGGTCTGGCCACTTGGTGAACTGCAAGTGTTTGACAAAATGACTAGTTCCTGTCTGTTAGAAAGACAGAGAGATGTATTGATTTCTTATATTAGAGGTCTCATTTCAATTTCTAATAATCTAATAATAGAAATAACAATGTATTATACTAGCATTATACATATTTTTCAGAAGAGTACTCAAAACTAATTTTGCTGTTTATAAGGATTCTGGAAGTTGCCAGTTTCAGAGTTTCTCTCCATTTCACAAAGGAGAACATAACAATAATTATGAAGATAAGAATGCTAACAGGTAAGACAAGTTAAGTATTTACTATGTGTCAGGTACCATGTAAAGGGCTTCACAAGAAATATACCACTTAATCTTCACATCAATCCTGTGAGGTAAGCATGAGTGTAATCCTCATTTGACAAATCAGGGTTAGGAGGACTAGGAGGTAAATTCTGGCCAGAATGCTCACTTGTTTAGAATGCAGACATTAACACAGAATTCCTGAATCCTAGTTTATCATCCTTCTATATCATGAGGCTGCATAAAAACCAAGATTTCAAAGTACATAGGGTAAAAGATGGGCTGACACATTAGAAATATGACCCGAAAAAGGCAATCTATTTTAGCTTACATACTACAACCTAAGTTTAATTAAAACAGGCAGGAGTCTGACCAAGAAGACACCAACCTCCTTTAGTGATAGGAACAGGGTGTTAATCATGAAATAGGTTGGTGGCCCCACAATTGTGCTGAGCCTCCTTGAGGTAGGATCATGAAATTCTCCTCAGAGTTGAAAGACAGAGCACTTGGAGTCTGTCTACATATATCCCATGCCAAGGGATCATCACTTTCTTCCCTGTGTGGGCTCCTCCTCTTACTTCTCAGGGACCCTCAGGGAAAACTCAGAATGGGGTGCTTACTCCTTCTCTGTTCTCTAGTGCCCCTCTTTTTCCTTAATTCCCTTAATAAAGATGATAGTGTTCAGAGCTATCCTCTAATTCAAAGTATCTGTTGAAATTTGTGATAGTTAATTTTAGTGTCAATTTGGACTACGAAACCCAGATATTTGGCCAAACATTGTTCTGTTTCTGTGAAGATATTTTTAGGTGATACTAACATTTAAATCAGTGGACTTTGAGTAAAGCAGATTACTCTTTAAAATGTGGGAAGACTTCATCTAATCAGCTGAAGATCTTAAAAGAACAAAGACTGACTTCCCCCAAGCAAGAAGGAATTCTGGAAGGAGAAGGCTTTTGGATCCAAACTGCAATTTTTTACTGGGTTTCCAGTCTATCGCCTCATCATGAAGATGTGTCAACCTTTCACAATCATGTGACCCAATTACTTAATTTGTGTGTGTGTGTGTGTGTGTGTGTGTGTGTGTGTGTGTGTAGTACTAGGAATTGAACCTAGGAGCATTCTACGTCTGAGCTACACCACCAGCCCTATTTTATTTTATCATTTTGAAACAAGGTATTACTAAGTTATGGAGGGCCTCACTAAGTTGCTGAGGCTGACCGCAAACCTGCCATCCTCCTGTCTCAGCCTCCCAAGTACTGGGGATTACAAGCATGTGTCACCACACCTGGCTCAATTCCTTAAAATTAATGATCTCTCCCCTCTTCCTCCATTTCTCCCTCCTTTCCTACCTCCCTTTCCTCCCTCTTCTCCCTTTCTCTCTCTCCATAAACATACCCATGTCCTGTTTGCTGTGTTTCTCTGGATAAACTTAACACAGAATTCTTCCTTAGTTTAATAGTTTCCTACCTGAAATCATAAATCAAGAAAACTTCTAAGTCACTTTGGTTATTGATGTTTTCTTTTTTTTAAATTGTGGTACTGGGCTTCAAATCCAGGGGTCTTCTACCACTGCACTATATCCTCAGCTCGTTTTAGGTCTTATTTTGAGACAGGCTTTCTCTAAGTTGCCAAGATTGACCTTGAACTTGTGATTCTACTGCCTCAGCTTCCGAAGTCACTGGGATTATAGGCATGTACCAATACACCAGTTGGTTATTGATATTTTCTATGTTACGCTGAACTTGACAATGGCAAAAGTGACCTGACATTTGTAAATGACAATAAGGAGGAAAAGTCATGTAAAACTGCTTTTACCTTAATATTGAAGAGAAAACTCATGTTTGAATCATTGGTACATGAAATGGAATGATGGAAATAATACTTGAAAATCGTGTGAAAGCACTAAATTGAGGGTTGCTATCACCAAAGCACATATTTCAGGGGTTAAATATAATCTGTCACCATTGAAGGTGGACCTTACCAATATCCTGATCCAATGCCATGATGATGGAAACTGAAGCAGACTCATCAACCATGGGCCTTATCCCAAAGTCTACCACCCCAGGCCCCTTTGTCAAAATCCCACAGGGCATCCTCAGCATATGAATCCTTGCAGGTGGAAAATTCCTCTGTGTTTCCCTCTTGGCCTATATTCTCTGAGCACACACACACCATTCAGAACTGAATGTTTTTCCCCCACTAGATTGTTAGTGCTTCAAGAATAAAGACTGTCTACTTCTAACCCCAGAAAAGTGGGAAAAGAATTCACAGGGCAATCCTTACTGCCTACTTCTTCCAGTTTATTCTTCCTTTTCCTTGTATAAAAATCCTTCTTCCTTTTGAGTTTCACAGCTCTTCACTTCATCTTTTCATTGCATTAACCCAGTGGCTAAACCTCCTGGATAATCCTCCACATTTGCTGAAGATCCAAGCCTTCTTCCTTCTACAAATTCTGACATCACTCAGAGTAAATTCATGTCTCAACAGCCCAACAAACACTTTAACCTCACAACATTTCTATTTCTGTATTGCAGGGAGAGCACTTCCTTTCCTATAGTACCCACAATGATGACCACTCTTCAGACTTAACCATCGTCTATAATGTCTAGTATCAAAAATTTTCCAGTTCTACAATTCCAACATCAACTTCTAACCAGAAGCTCCTATATTTCCACCTCATTCTGCTTCACTTCAACTATAAGAACAACCAACAATGTGAACAAATTTACCCTTAGTTGGTTAGCCTTCCTATTCTATTTCTATTCCCTAGCAACTTAGACTTTGTGGGTCATTATCTGAATCATTGTCTTACAAAATGGTCAATCCTTAGAGATTCTTTGAATCTCACCACATGTACTAAAGCATATTATGCTGGATTAGTCCCATAGTCTGTGTTCAAGGATTCCATAGTTATGCTGCTGCAAAGAAAACAACCACATAGTTGCATGTTTCATTGCTTTTGCAAATTTATGGGTTCAACATCAGCATTACTCAGCAACCCTTTCCTTGGTCTTTGTGTTCAATCAACTTCTTTGTTGATGACTCCAAACTTCACCAGCTCTCTTCAAGATTCTTGTTCAACTCCCACTCCCTTTCACTCTTGTTGAACACATCTAACACCAACCTGCTAATCCAATCCGTTAGAGTAATGTAAATCACTTTTCCTATAAACTATTCCTTTTCTATTTTCCAAATCCATTAAAGCATGAATCGTTCTAGATCAATCCTTCCCAACAGAATGTTTTTTAACAATACAAATGTTCTGTATCTGTGTTGTCCAGCATGGTAGACACTAGTAACATGATTATTAGGCACTAGAAATGTGGCCACTATAAGTGAAGAACTGAATTTGCCATTTTATGTAAAATTAAATAATAAATTTTAACTTAAAAGACACATTTGTCTACTGTATTGAACACTACAATGTTCAACCCTTTCCCTAGCATTTATAAGCCATATGTAATAAATCACATATAAGTCTACTGATTTTATCTGCAAGCACCTGTGTTGGTGTGTTTTATCTCAATGGTTACTGCTCTAAGTTTATCAGACCACTCACATTCTTCAATGTCTCCCACCTACTTTTTTTATTATAAAGTTTATACTCCTTTGCTGAAAACAGACATTTCATGTCCTAGCTGGTCCTTACTTATTTTCTATAATGTCTTTTTTTATCTTTCATTACTCCCTGACATTAAACTTTTACATTTCATACATACTTAACTATTTATATTTCTACATATACACACCATACAATTTTATATAGGATTGATCTTTTTCTTCTCCCTTTCTTGTTTAATTTTCATCCAGATGTCACCTCCTCCAGTAAACCTTCCACCAAACACCAAGAAGTGCTAAGCACTTCCCATACAGATTTCAATATTATCTTTAAACACAGAAACTCAAGTATCAGTGAGTATGCAAATTTTCATTATTCACTAAGTGTCAACAGTGCCTGATACAGTGATTAGCGTACTTTAAGGACTTGATGCACATCTGCCACACTCAACAGAGGCAGCCAAAGTACATCCCAGGATCAGACAACTCTAGGACTCACTCTTCTCATCCCACCTCTCCCTTTTAATTTTATTTTCTCTCCAAAGTTTGATTAAGCCAGTATGGTAGCTTAGTTTCTGCTACCAGGGAGAAGTAAAAGACTACTTCTAAAAGTATCCCCTTAGTCTATATTACATCTTAGTGCTAACTTCTGGTCCAAAAACATCTTGTATAGTAAAACCTATATCTAATATTGATTTTTTAAAACTTACGGACTTGTTCACAACTTGAAATACTCGAATGATGAAACACTGAAGTATCTGGGAGTTCTCCAGGAAGATTCGGAGGTGTTTCAAGTCCAAAGGCTCCTTGGGAGAAGTGGGCCAGTAGTGGTGGCACTTGGACACTCCCCCTTCATACTCTCTTGTCATCATGGCAATAACATTAGAATTATTTTCTAAAACCATTTGCCAAAAGTCATCTGTGGTGTTTGGGAGTGGTCCTTGGGTAGCAATATAAAAATACTCTTCTCCATAATTGACTATTTTAATATAACTAGCATTGATGTAGTCCATGCTTTTTCCAAGAGGAACACGTGTTGAATCATCTATTACAGAAAGAGAAACATCTGGTAGATAAAGGGAAAGCAGGAGATGCAGTATACCCAGACTTTACAAAAGCACTTTACACAGGTAAATCCATTTATCTCTTTAACCAGCAGAGGAGATGGCATAGGAGATTCTTTTCAAAAGTTTTATTTGAGTCCATGATTTTTAATTCTTCCCTCCACAAAATCCACTGGCATGATCACAGAAGCATACCATTAGGAGAGTTTATAAAAACATAGTTTTTTAATATTCAAAGAATGCCATCAGCACCCAGATACTTTGAGAGATTTCTGCTAGATATAGTACAGATAGGATTAGACCAAGGAAGGCATCTACTAGTTTGCAACTGAAAATAGCAAAGAAGCCCTCTGAGGAAGTAAATGAATGACATTTTCCTATAAATCTGGGAAGCCTACAAACCTATAGCAGCAATGGTCAGATACTGTAATAGGTGATTGGAGACAAATCTTAGACCTGATGTAGAGTGTAGAGCCTTCCCTTATTCTGCCCTCCTCCCCTAAACTAGTAATTTTTGAGTCACTTTGTAAATGGGTCAGAGAACCACATTGAAATGAGGGATATGTTGCCTCTTTAAAAAAAAAAAAAAAAAAAAAGCAACCATTAGACATTGTGCACCTCTCTTTTCGTTGTAGAAGCCAGACACAACAATTTATCATTCACCTAAGAAGGGATTATCTCAACAGGCTCTACACAACTGGACCCCTAGAAATTTCACTGAGTTTCAGTTTCTTTGAATTTTAGTTGGATTTCCCACCTTCTGACATGCAAATGTGTTAAGTCTAGAGTTATTTGTCCCACCTTGCTCCGCATAATGTCATCAATATAATGGACTGGTGTGATATCTTGTGGAAGGAAAAGAGACTGATATCCCTGTGACCTAAATTATGACACAGGCATGGAGGGTTGGTATACCCCTGAGGTAAGATAGTGAAAATGAATTTCTGGCTTTGTTAGCGGAAAACAAACACCTTCTGATCTTCTTTACTAATAGGTATAGGGGAGAAAAATATTGGCCAGATCAAGCTACCTACCAGGTAAGAGGGGATATGTTGTTGATTTTATAAAGCAATCAGGCCTCATCAGGTACAGCAGTTGCAATTAGAGTTGCCATCTGAGCAAGCGTATAATAATCCACTGTCATTATCCAAAATCCATCTGTTTTCTTCAAAGGCCTAGTAAGCAAGGTGAATTGGGATGTGGTAGGAATGACCACTTCAGTCTATAGGTTCTTGATGATGGCATTAATATCTGCACTCTTTCCAGGAATACAGTATTCCTTTGATATACTATTTCCCTATGTAGAATCACTTCTAAGGGCTTCTACTTGAGCTTTCTCACCATGATAGCCCTCACTGCACATATCAGGGAGCAAATGGGGGGGGGGTCCTACCAATTTCTTAGTATGTCTATTCTAATTACACATTACAGAAAATGGGGAAATAACCACAAGGTGGGGTTAGTGAGATACAGCACCCACTGTAATATAAACTTGAACTAAAACTCCATCAAATACCTGATACCTCCATAATACACTACTATGACCAATGAGCCACAATGATGTTTTGGGTCTTCCAGAACTAGTGTCAGTTCAGAACCAGTATTCAGTACTTTTCCGAAAGCTCTGCTAACATCATAATTCAGACTACTCTGACTTGCTTTGACTCTGCTGTACATTATGATAATCACGCCCACTTTGCTTTGGCTTTCAAGGCCCTGCCACTGCATGCTACCTCTCTGGGATCCAACCCACTGTACTTAGGTTTCATGAAGCAGTGGTAGAAATTTCTGCTGTAGTTTCTAACTTACAAGAAGGACAATAACAGAACTCCCCTTACAAATATATTTCTCAGAATTATGGGAAAGGTATATCCTCTGGACTTTCTTAGAATAGGAGAGCAAGTCTTAAATGATAAATTCATGCAAACATTCCAATCTCCCTAAGCTTTTGTATCCCTTTCATAGTACATCAAGGCAATTACAGTACATAGAACTCAATTAGAGTAGACCACCTTTTGGTTCATGTTTCAGCCAACTACAAACCACTAGAATCCTTTCTAACCATATAAGCTACAACATTAAGTCCAGAATCACTTCTTAGTGAACCCGGATCAATAAATTCAACCTGATCTGACTTTATATTTCTCCTACCTTTCTATACTCTTAATATCCATTCCTGCAAATATTCCCTAGATTTCTGCCTGTATAAATTGGAAAAATCATATACTTCCTCTTTGGAGTATAGTTTGATGTGATATATTTTGTACTTTATCTTCCAGGGCCCATTTGGACTTGGATCTAGTTATAAACAGTAAGAGGTGTAAACAATAAGAGGAGATAGTTCTGAAAACAGTGAGAGGATGGTTTTGAGTCCTGAGGAGAATTAGGTTTGACTTGCAAGACAATCTCAAGGAGTGGTCATAAAGGTCTCCTCAGGCAAAGTAGGGTTTAATCTCCTCAGATGGAGGTATACTGGTTGCTTCTATTAGCAAAGACTCATCAGAGTCAAAAGGTTTGATGTTCCCAGCTTCACAAGACTTTCTTCATGTCTCCAATTCAATTTTCAGGATCCCATTCCTCCTCAATCAATTCCCTCACTTTAACAGCAGACACCATAAAAAGCTGGAAATCCGATTTGTACTGTCATTCAGTCATTTGAAGGTTGAGACTCTGAGTTTGGTTTCAGAAATCTCAGCTTTGTAGTCACAGGATAAAAGGGTTTCTTTTAGAGCAAAAAGATAAACTTTCAGGTTATGTAGGAGGTACTTGAGCTGGGAAAATGAATCCCTGATATCATCCTTTACTTTCCCCCACATTGTCCAGTGAAATTAAGAGTAACTAGGCAATCTCATTGTATCCATTAGTTTGACAAAATATTCTAAGGCATCAAATACAATCACCTAGAATATTGATTATCATAAATAAATACATGAGTAACAGTACCCAGTGGGTGGTGTTTATGTATCTCTACTGCCACATCACAACATGGATTATCAGAACTCTATTTACTGCTGGAAAGTCAATAATGCCTTTAATTCTTATCAGATTAGTGAATTAATTCATGAAAGTATCCCTCTAGAACCTTCCTCATTACAAAAATTTGTATAAAAAAGAGTTCTCCAGAAATATAGAACCAATAGGCTATGTATATACACAGTAATAGAAATTTATTTTAAGACACTAGATCATATGAGTGATAGGGCTAGCAAATTCAAAATCTGGAGGAAAGGCTAGCAGGCTAGAGACTGGGAAAAAGGTGATCTTGAGTTCAAAGGCCATCTGGAGCAGAATTTATTCCTCAGGGGACTCTAGTCTTTTATTTTCTTTGTGCTTTGAACAAATTAGCTGAGGTCTATCACATTATGGAGGGTAATATGCTTTGCTCAAAGTCTACTTATCCAAATATTAATTGCATCTATAAAATACCTTCATGCAACATCTAGACTATTATTTGACCAAATTAACTGGGTATCATGGCCTATCCAAGTTGACACATAATATTGACCATCACATAAGCTAAAATATTTGAAGGAGGGAGTTCTTTCTGAAACCGAATTAGTTTCCCATAATACAAGCAAAGGAAAAATAAGAATAAAAACTAGACAGACAGAAAGCACATACAAAAAACTAGAGGCAGAGTTAAAATAATAATCAGAGAAAAGATGAAAATCTGACAAAACAGAACCAAGAGCTCAATTCTACAAATCATAGGAGCTCCACAAAAATAAAAAAAGAAAAAAAGAATAAATTGAAAAACTATTTCTAATGAAGGAAAGTTTCTTACAGTTATAGGAAGACCTATTAAAAGGTTCTACAAATTGTAGGTAACACTGATGGAAATGAAGCATACCTGACAACATTCCCAAATTCCTGGGGAAAAAAATTAAATATTTTTATGAAGAAAATTATTTCTTATGAAGAAAAAAGTCATGACTATTATATTTCTCATCTACACCCCAGGAAGTTAGGTGACAATGAAGTAATACTCAGAGAAAAGGAGACTACATAAACATGTATACCCACCTCTAACCGAACTATTGATGAATCAGAAGAGAGAGCTCAGATTAAGATAAAAGAGAAAGAAAATGAAATAATGAACAACAAACCCATCTGGAAAAATAGTTTTATATCTATATAAGAAGTAACGGGAGTCTATCATTTAAGTGCTAAAATTTTTTTTAGAATTGTACATATATTGAAGTACACACTGTTACTAGTTCACTAGGGATGCTACAACAAAATACCACCGAGTGGCTTAAATAAAAAATTTATTTCCATAGTTCTAGAGGACTATAGATGTCCAAAATCAAGGTTGAAGTAGGTTTTTCTCCTGAGGCCTCTCTGTGGCGTGCAGATTTCTACCTTCTTGCTGTGTCTTCACATGTCTTTTCTCTATACTTTTGCATCCCTGGCTATATTTTAATGTGTTCAAATTTAGGACACTCCCTAATAACCTTGCTTTAAAGACCCTAAATACAAATAAAGTCATATTGTGAAGTTCTAGGATTTAGAACTTCAACACATGAATTTGGGGAGGATGCAATTTTGTCTATAACACATAGCATGGGCTCTTGGCTGTCTTCTTTCAGAAAGCTGAGCATAATTATTTTGAGACTCATTCATTTTGTTATTGGTTTGTTGTTTTACAGTTGGTTAGTTATAGTCAATTCTGTGGATATATCGCAATTTGTTTATACACTCTTCTGTTGATGGACATTTGTGTTGCTTCCAGTTTTTGGCTACTGCAAATAAAACTGATATTAATGTTCATATACAAGTCTTCTTTGAAGACATATTCTGTAATTTCTCTTAGGTAAACATATAGGAGTATAACTGCTAAGTATATGAAAGGTATATGCTTAACTCTATAGGAAACTGCTAAACCCTTTCATTGAAGATAAGTGTGAAATGGAATCTTATCATCTGAATTTTCATTTTCCTAATGATTAATGATGTTCAACATCTTTTCATATATTTGCCATTCATATATCTTCCTTAGTCAAGTAGCTGCTCAAATCTTTTGTTCATTTAGTTTTGGGTTATTTATCCTCTTATTGAATTGTAGGAATTCTTTATATATTCTAAATACAAGTCTTTTGCCTAGTGAATGTTCTCTATTTATACCATCCTTCCAATCTGTTACTTGTTTTTTTCATTTTTATAACAGTATGCCTTGAAGAACATTTTTTTTTAAAACTTTAAGAAAGTCCAGTTAATTTCTTTCTTTTTCAGTTTGAAGTTGTGTCATACTGAGAAAAACTTTGCTAAATCCAATGATGCTAAATGTTTTCTTCCAATTTTAGGGATTTTGTTCTTATATTTAGGTCTACAATCCATTTTTTTTTTGTTTTTTTGTTTTGTTTTATTTTGTTTTGGTGGTACTGGGAATTGAACTCAGGGGCATTCTACCTCCGAGCTATACCCCCAGCCCTATTTTTTATTCTTTATTTTGAAACCGAGTCTCACTAAGTTGCGGAGTGCCTCACTAGGTAGCTGAGGCTGGCCGCGAACCTGTATCCTCCGGTCTCAGCTTCCCGAATGCTGGGATTACAAGCGTGCACCACCACGCCCGGCTTCTACAATCCATTTTGAATTAACTTTTATGTAAGGTGTGAAGTACAGATCAAAGTTCATTTTTTAAGTAAATATGTAATTGTTCAAACCATTTGTTGAAAAATTATTCTTTCCTTATTGTCTTGCTTCCCCCCCCCAAAAAAAAATTCATATATTATCATATTCTGTGCCCTCCTCGCATTATTATAGAGAACACTCGTAGAAATCTAATCTGGTAATTGGTCACTGTGTGCTTATTATTACGTTTATGTACAGACAATAAAACATGTAGCTGTGTTGCCTCCTTGTTTTTCAGTGATAAACACACATGACATTTTACAGAAATGGGTCATCAAAAGAAAATTGTCTGACAAAGATGAAAGTGCAAAAAAGAAATAAGAAATAAGAATGGTGACTACCATTATTAGTTCTGAATATATCCTGATCCACAGAAAATAAACAAAAATGTAGTAGGCCAGGAGTCAGAGACTTGACATACAAGTCTTTATTAGCCTTTAAAATGCTTTGTAAGAGCCGGGCGTGGTGGCGCATGCTTATAATCCCAGCATTTGGGAGGCTGAGACTGGAGGATCCTGGTTTACAGACAGCCTCAGCTACTTAGTGAGGCATTCCGCAACTTAGTGAGACCCTGTTTCAAAATAAAGAATAAAAATTAGGGCTGGGGGTATACATCGGAGGTAGAATGCCCCTGAGTTCAATCCTCAGTACCGAAAAAAAAAAAAATAAATGCTTGTAAAGAATAATAATACTAGTATTATAATAATACTAATACTAATAATAATACTAGTAATTAATTATTAATAATAATATTATTATTAATATAATATTAATATATTATTTACATAGTGACTTGTGGATTGAGGAACTAGAAAAGATATATGCTACTTTATGTAATTAATCACAGTTAATATATCACAGTATCTGAAATTTGAATCATGTTGTTGAAGAACTAGTATTATTAATAATATTATTAATAATATTATTAATAATTAATAATATTATTAATAATAATACTGGTATTGTTTATTAGTTGTAAAGAACTAAGGCAAAATATTTCCTTTCTACCTAAAAACCCCTGGACTATAAAACAAAGGCTGTTCCTGTTTTACCTAGTAATATGGAGCTGTAGTATGACTGTGCAAACTGAAATTGTGCAAAAAAATTCTTAAAATAATCAATAGGAAAAATATGACTGTTTCATGGCCCTTAAATTTTCTGTTAAGGTACTAAAAACTCCTTCACTACTGGTTATAAATAGAGGAAGAAGTGAAAAATAACAAGACCAATATTTTTTTCCAACAGTATAACTGAAAACATTAGCAACATTGAAAATTAAATCATGTAATTCAAAAGAATAAAATTTATCAATTGTGGTTTGAAGTGTTTGCTTCTTCCTTTCAGTGTGCAATTTACAAAGTGAGTATTTTTCTATGCCTTGGCTATCATACTCCCTTCTAAATTTGGATCCTTTTCTACCATTTTATCCTTTGTATTTGCATTGTTGTGCAAACGCTCCAAAGTTCCTTTAATGTGGTATTTTTGCTGGCATTGTTTTCCCTAGGTGTTCTGCATCCTTTTCATGACATTCCTGTTGATAAATACTTCTTCAACAAGTTCTTCTAGCTGCAGCTATAGACTTTCTTGTATGGTGGCAGCATCACACATCCTTGGTCAGCTGCTTCTTCTACAACCCCATTTGTGTTCAATCCAACTTTCAGTCCTAGTATTATTATTTCTCATTTCTTTGTTGCAGTTTCATCTTTGTCAGCCAATTTTCTTTTGATGATCTATTTTTGTTATATGTCATGTGCATTTATCACTGAAAAACAGGGAGGCAACGTAACTCCATGCTTTGTTGTCTACACATAAACAGAATAACAGCCACACAGTGATCAGTTACCAATAGATTTTGAAAGAAGGGATAAGATTAATGAAGGGTCATGATGTACATCTGTTATTTACATAGTGACTTGTGGATTGAGGAACTAGAAAAGATATATGCTACTTTATGTAATTAATCACAGTTAATATATCACAATATCTGAAATTTGAATCATGTTGTTGAAGAACTTGTATTATTTAAATAAATACAGCAACTAACACATTTGTACATATTGGGCCATACAAAGTGAAGTCTGTACTGAGGGCAAATAAATTATTTCTCTTGCTTTCTATATGTGAAGAAATGAAAGAAGCACTCTATGACTGTGATCTAAGTAAACAGATTTTCAGATTAGATTAGATTGTGCTACGAAGTAGATAAATTAGTGGCCCTTAGAATTTGGCTGAATTACAGTTTATTTTATTTTAATGAAATCAAAAAGCTTCATATGATTTCTCTTAGTTTTAATAATTTACTTTACTTTTTTTTTTTTTGGTATCTTTGCATCTCCTTAGTTGTCAATCATTTCATACCCAGAATAGAATTTAAACCAGCTTAAATTTATGTGTATCCTATATCCTAAAATGAACTTCTTATAGGCCTTTTTACTTTCAGTCTCCTTGAGGCCTAATTGCACTTTTAGGGATAGAAATTACATAATTGAGACCTCTGACTTCTCAGAAGAGTACCAAATTTTTGGCATTATCTATTAAAATTGTCCTGATTTTAGAAATGTTCAACAGAAGCTAGTAGAACACATTATTTTAACCATCTTGAGAAGGTACTCTTTGCTTTTATCACAAAAAAGTTTTTTTAATCTAAATGAACCAACTAAATATGAAAGGATTTGTCCAATGATGGTAGTAACTGTGTTCCATCCTGATTCTTGTGGTAACTACCTAAAGTCTAGTGGAAGAGAATAAAAATAATTAAAACATAGTTTGGTAAGTAGGGGGTGATGGTCAAAAGATGCTAGGAATCTTGAATAAACACTCAGCTTTGAGATAAACAAAGATGGCCAAGCTGGGCTAGTTATGAAAGACAGCAGGAATTGCCACAGCAAACAAGGGAGGATGGATAGTTCTTACATGAACCACAGGTTCAAAGGCATAGAGGCAGGAAAAAGAGTATGATGAATTCCAGAAACCAAAAGAAGTTCTGTAGGAAAACTCAGGGTAAAGAGGCAAAAACATGTGAAATTCATATGCCATGCTAGAGAATTTTACCATGACTGTAACAGAGAGCCAAGGAAGAGTTTTAAGAAGAGATCAGCATGTTTTGATTTGCATTTTAGAAAAATCATTTCAGTAGCTGCTGTCAATGGAAAGGGAGGCAGTGAGGAAAATTCAAACAGGTTCAATCAAAGTTGGCAGCAATGGGAATTAAGAGATGGAGAAAGATTGTAGAGGCATTAAGGAGGTATAATCAAAAGGTCCTGCAACTACTTTTTGGATATTACAGGTGACTAAGAGTTTACTAGCTTGAACAAGTGGATGATTACATTAAATATGATATAAAATATAATGGGTGAGGATAAAATCAGAGGAAGAAGAATAGTATTTTTAGTTTGAAATGATTTTGACATTAAAAGGGCTATAAGTCATGGAATATTTCCTGCCTAAAGTTAAAACTGCATTGTTATATTTTTCTTTTTGCTCTTCGGATGTCTGAGATGAGTAAATTGTTTAACTAACTGGGTAGGAGTAGGGACAGGGAAGGGTAGTACCCTCTACCCAACATAGGGAACCAAAGGGTAGGATGTTTCGGAGAAAAAGGGCAGTCTCCCATTGGAGTGTATATTAATAGACAGACTTACTCCAGGACAAAATATATAAATAATCATAATGCATTTGTGTATCTAAATAAAGTGGTCAGGGGAAGGTGGTCTAGGCTCAGGATACTAGATGTGGAAGATGTCTCAGACCACTGGATTCTGTTCTGGATTGGTTTATGGTCAGGAAAATAGCCATGCATAAGAACAAGGCTGAATGACTACTGTAGATAACCCTGAGACAGTGGCCAGGAGAAATACCAGGAATACCACTAACACGTATCCTAGAATATACCTAGGCCAACCACGACTAGCTACTAGAGCTTGTCATGGTCACAGGTCAAAATGTCTCATATAGAAAGCCATACAACACTCTTTTTACCTTTTTCTAAATGTAAACAGGAAGATAATCAAAACCATTTTTGGCTTACATGGAAGAATATCTCGATATCTGTTTTTTTCTCTGTTGCGTGGTTCACTTCCAGAGTTGAATTCACCAGTAAGATTCTTAACTTCTAAATTCTTTAAGAGGTTAAAAAAATAAGTCATATATTTAATATAGCCAGAAGAAAAAGAAAAAACCTGACTTTGTTTAGTGTTTGTGACCCTTAAATCCTTATGTGACATGACCTACTATTTAATGCATTATATAATAAATCAGAGAAATTAGAATGTTATTCTAAAAGTACTATATAAAATATCCCATGTTAGAGATATCACTTGATGATTTATTTAATAAGAAAATGTTAAACTCTCTGAATACACTTTCCCCTGAACTTCATAATTTTCTTTTTCATAAACAATGAAAATACAAAATATTCATGCCTCAGAGTGTAATCATAAATCTATCATCTCATAAATAAAAATATGTATATTTTTCTATGAATAGTCTTATAACTTACAGCTCTAGAAAATATAGTTAGCACAACAATTAAATAATTCTTCCTTTCAAAAAATTACTTCAAGTATGAATTCCACAAACATTTACTGAACATTTGGTATGTATGTGGCCCTCTTTTAGGTACTAGAATACAAACATGAACCAAAAAACTGCCTCATCCTTAAGAGTGCACAGAGTAGGTAGAAGACATGTAATCAAATACCATGTGACCAATGTACAGAGACACAAATATTAATGACAGCACCAAATCGTGTCTAAAATTACATGATAAAATCTCCTAACAAGGAAGTAACACTTGAACTGGACCTATGAGTGAATTTTCAAAAGTTAGCCATATGAAAGTGTACGTGTGTGTGTGTGTGTGTGTGTGTGTGTGTGTAAGAAAAGAAAGATGCAGGGGTGTCATTTCAGGTAGAAGCCAGGGAGGTATAAATGTCCTCTTGGGAAAACAGTGACTAGCATGGTAATAAGAGCTCAGAGCACAAGTCTAGTCCAGAAGTAGACAAAAACTAGGAAAGACCTTGTTCTATATATAATCATCCCTCAGTATCTACTGGGAATTAGTTCCAGGACGTCCATGGATATCAAATTCTGTGGATGCGCAAGGGTCTTATATCAAATGGTGTAGTATTTGCATATAACCTATACATACTCTCTCATATACTTAAAAACATACTTATATTACTTATACCTAATACAATGTAAAAGCTATGCAAATATTGTTGTACTATATTGTTTGGGGAATAATGACAGGGAAAAAAGTGTACATGTTTCATACAGATACAGTTTTTTTTTCTAATACTTTTATCTACAATTGGTTAAATATATAAATGAGAAGCCCATGGACACAGAGGGACAACTATACAATAGAAATTGGGATTACATTTTTTGTTTTTTTGGTACTGGGGATTGAACTCAGGGGCATTCTACCTCCAAGCTATACCCCCAGCCCTATTTTTTATTCTTTATTTTGAAACCGGGTCTAAGTTGTGGAGGGCCTCACTAGGTAGCTGAGGCTGGCCGCGAACCCAGATCTTCCGGTCTCACCCTCCCAAATGCTGGGATTACAAGTGTGCGCCACCACTCCCAGCTTTGGGATTACATTTTTATGTATATACAAATATGCCACAATAAGACCCACCATTCCATATAAATAATATGCACCAATAAAAAAATAAATGAATAAAAAAATCTGAAGAATGCCTTATATGAAAATAAAATAATATTATCTCATGAATTTATTTTGATTTTAAATAGTTATGACCTGGTTTGTGAAATAAACTATGAATAGCTGTTCAAAATCCTGAAGCAAACAAAACAACAAAAAGAAATTGGGAAATATCAAGTCTTACTCAAATACATAGAATATCTGTGGATAAAGCCAAAGAATCTGTACATTTTAAAAGCTCCTCAGTAATTCTTGGATAGCCAAGTTGGTGCCACTGGTTTCTAAATAAGTGCTAGCAATCACTGCCATGGGGAAGGAGGAGCTTGTGAAGGTTTTAAGCAGTAGGATAATATGATCAGATTTTTGGGTTTTTACTCTTTCTGAAAACCAATTCTAAATATAACCTAGAAAAAAATCTTTAGGAAGAACTAGAAAATTTTCTAAAAGAAGAATGATGATGGGAAATTAGATTTAATAGTAAAAATTAAATTAATTATAAGTTTGAAACCAGTATATGAATAATAAAAATCAATTAAAATGTTTTAGAATAAATTAAAATATGGGATGGGGGTTCACTATATGATAAATGTGCCAATTTAAATCACTGAAGAGAAGTTTCAGGAGACTCTTAAAAAAACCCTGCTAATTGTTTTTGTTTGATGCTAATCCTTATGAAACACCTTATATCAAGGTAGATTCTAGCTGGATCAAAGATTCAAATGCTAAAAAAATTCATCAGAATTACTAGAACAAAACATGAAATAGTTTTTATAATCTTAGATTGAAAGGGGTATTCCTAAGGAACATGAGAACCTAGAAGCCATATTTGACTACTAAAAATTGGCCATTCCTTCATGCTAAGCAGGTGTGCATGTAGGTGTACACATGTATATATAACAAAAGAGCAGTGGAGATTTACTATGTGTAACACACAGAGGTATAGCTTCTTCTCCATCATATAAAGTTATTAATGCAAAAAGGATTAATAGAAAATTGGGCAAAGAATTGGAGGAGGCAGTTCAATGAAAATAAATATGAAATGCTTAAAAACACATAGAAAGATAGATATTACTTTGTTCTCATATAAAAAAGATGGCATTAGACCAACAAGAAATCATTTGTCATTTAAGAGATAGGCAAAGATCCAAAACATTGATAGCACAAATACTGATTGTCTTTCTAGAAATTTGTTCTAAAAACAACAAATATGAACAAGTGTATGCAGAAGGATGATTGCTTTTATAGTATCAAAGACTAGAACAAAGACTAGACATTTATGTCCAGTGTATGGAACTACTTAAAGAAATTAAGATATTTACCCATATAATTAACTTCCACACAATACTTAATGATACAGCTATATACGCTGATAATATGACTTGAAAATTATATTTTAGGAATTTTTTTTTTTTTTTTTGGTACTGGGGATTGAACTCAGGGGCATTCTACCTCCGAGCTATACCCCCAGCCCTATTTTTTATTCTTTATTTTGAAACCGGGTCTCACTAAGTTGGGGAGTGCCTCACTAGGTAGCTGAGGCTGGCCTCGAACCCGGATCCTCCAGTCTCAGCTTCCCGAATGCTGGGATTACAAGCGTGCGCCACCACGCCCGGCTAGGAAAAATATTTTTAAATGATAGAATAATCATTTTTCTGAAAGTTTCTTTAAAAATCTTAAAAGGGGAAATGGGCCCTAGATAATTGAATGTGTGTGTGTGTGTGTGTGTGTGTGTGTGAGAGAGAGAGAGAGAGAGAGAGAGAGAGAGAGAAATACTTTCTACACATTTTATACCTCTTTTTGCTATTTGACCTTTTACTGCTACTTTAGAAATACGGTATTTAAAAATTAAAAATGTACTTAATAAAAAATGGAAAAAGAAAAGAAAACCTCTGGTTATGAGACAGAAAAAGAAATCATATATAGACTTTTGTTAAGACCAAAATATTTACCATAAACTCCTGGGTGGTCCTATATTCTGCTACCTTTTTCTGAAGCATATTCAAACAATCCTTGACAGCTGATTTCTCATTAAAATCGAATATTAATGGTTGAATCCGAGCCAACTGAGTTAGTTCCCCTTCAGAAACAATTGTTTTTAAATCTAAGAAAGACAAAAATTCACAATTTTAAGTTTCTTATATGTATATAAAGGAAGACTTTGGCTTGCTGGGTTTTTTTTTAGATTCTTTTTTTATTGGTGCATTATAATCATATATCTTTGTGAGGTACAAGCAGATAGAAGAACACGTAATTTACTTTCATATGTTTGTGAATGTACATCATGTGCATTCTCCCCTCCCTCCCATCACCTTCAGATAAATCACCTTCTTTGCTCATCTAAGGTTTTTCTTCTTTTTTAAAAAAATTTATTTATTTATTTTTAATTGGTGTATTATAATCACACATCTTTGTTAGGTACAAGCTGGTAAAGGCATACATGCACACATTTCTCATTTAACCCTTCCCCAATTCCCACCCTACTCCCTCCTCCTCCCTCCTTCTCAAGTTCAGTTTAGTGATTGACTTTGATATGTTCATGAAAGTATATCATGCTCATTAGGGTGTCCCCCCTCCCACCATCACCTTTCATTAAGTCAAATTCTTTGCTCACCTAAGAATTCTTTTTCATCTGGAGTCCCTCTTATGTCCCATTTTCTCCCTAGCTTCCACATATTAGGAGAACATACGATTTTTTACTTTTTGTGACTGACTAACGTCACTTAATATAATGTTTTCCAGTTGCATCCATTTCCCAGCAAATAACATGATTTTGTTCTTCTTTATGGCTGAGTAAAATTCCATTGTGTACATATCCCATAGTTTTGTAATCCATTCATCTGTTGATGGACATCTTGGCTGGTTCCATAGTTTGACAATTGTGAATTGTGCAGCTATAAACATAGATACACATGCGTCTGTCTGATAGTTTGGTTTCCAT
>PVLC010026155.1:0-22963 GCA_004027655.1 Graphiurus murinus | reverse complement strand
TTATTATCAAAGTATGCGATATGAGGTCTACCAACTGGCTCGGAAATGTAATTAAAACATTTCTTTTCTTACATATGGAACCATTTATTCATATATCAAAACCACTGCTGTCTTCAGTGAGAAATTTACTTGGATTAGGAGGCTTATGTAGATTTAACTTTAAAAGCAAGGTGTTCAGTATTGCAAACAGGGTTTTCCTGCTTCAGCTGAGATAATTCCATGTATATTAATTCCACATTTTGTAAAGATAGCAGACCAGTAATTTGGTGCTTTTAAACTGTTTTCAGATTCATTAGGCTTTTGCCAGCTCTTTTTAGATTGTCCCCTTGAGACCTGTTTGCAGAGGAATGGCCAGAGACCACGGGCAGTGCCTTCTGAAACCATCTACCTGATGGAGAGAAAGATAGAAAAGCCCAACCCTGAGAAAAACGCTTGGGAACACAACAGCCTCACAGTGCAGAGTCCAGTGTGTCCTTCAGAAGCCAGGTATCCTACGCAAAGCCCTCCTTCCCTGGTGCTCCTCTGTGCCAGACACCATCCTGTCTAGGTGCTTTACCTGTATTGGTTTGGTTGACCCTCACACAGGCTCAGGAGAGTTCCCCGTGTGAAGAGCACACTGAAGTGAGAAAGGTTAGTTTGTCCAGAGTCACCTAACTTGTGACAGCTGAGATTTGAACCCAAGTTGGTTTGCATCGGCTGGCCCTAAACTGTTTGGATTATACCGCCTCCCAGAGGTTGGAGCTGGGAATTTATAGTAAAACACATCTTTGATACTCTTGCCTAAATTGTCTAAAAAGATTGCCTAGTGTTTTTCTTCTAGAAAGAAATCTGTGGGCTGAGAGTGGATCTTAATGGTAGAATGCCTGCTTAGCATTACCGGATCCTGGGTTCAATCCCTAGCACCGCAAAAAAAGAAAAGGGAATTTGTAAGAGTGGAACTCTTCTGGGCCCTAATTTGCCTTTGAGCTCACTGTAGTCATTCTGCTTGTATATACGTGGGGCTCAATTCACAACATATGTCTTGAGAATTCTAGAGCAGCACATTTCCAGTAGAAATTTCATTAATGATGGAGATGTTCTATATTTGCACTATTCAGCAGCTGGCCGCATGTGACTGTTAGGCCCTGACGTGTATTTAATGCGTGCTGGGCATGGTGGCGCACGCTTGTCATCTCAGTACTTGGGAGGCTGAGACAGGAGGATCACAGGTTCTTAGCCAGGCAGCAACTTAGTGAGACCCTATTTCTTTTTCTTTTCTTTCTTTTTCTTTTAGGTACTGGGGGTTGACCTCCGGGGCATTCTTCCTCCAAGCTACATCCCCAGCCCTGTTTTCTCTTTATTTTGAAACAAGGTCTCACTAAATTGTAGAGGACCTCACTAAGTAGCTGAGGCTGTCTGCGAACCTGCAATTCTCCTTTCTCAGCCTCACCATGATCTGCAGTTTGGTCCCGGGGCACCTGTGCCCAGATCAGAATAGTCAGAGGGTAACTGTGAAAGGGCAGTGTGGAGTCTGGTGGCCCCATATTAGAGGCTGAAAGATGATCTGGACCTGGAGCCTCTCCCAGGCGTCTATGAAGTCATGTTAATAATAGCAGCAAGAGCCATTGAGCACATACTATTTATTGGCCGTGTTCTGACTACTTTATATGTGTGGTATCATTCAATCCTCACACCAACTCTTTCAGCGGAGAAACTCAAATCTCCATTTTATGGATGGGATAACTGAGGCTCGGTGCAGTTTCAGTCACTCCAGAACAATGTGAGAAAGATCATTTTGAGGCTGACTTAACAGGATGAGCTCACTGGTTTCAGATTTCCAGTTCTACACCCTGTATTCTGGGTAGAACTCAACTCCTGACCATAACTTACTTACATGTTCTACTAACTGTGGGTAACTCTCCTCCCTTGCTGCTTTCAAACTGGTCTCTGATCCATGGGCAGGAGAAGCTTGTTCCTGCCTCAGGGCCTTTATCCTCCTTGTCCTCTCCGCCCTGCTCACATATTCATTGTTGATTGCTCTCTAGAATGTTAGCTGGACTACCCAGTCTCTTGCCAGTGTCACTTTATTTTCTTCCCTCCCTTACCTACTTATCACTGTCCAAAATCATTTTTTGTTAATCAATTTCTCTCCATTACACCATCAGGCTTAGAGAGGGTAGGATCTTATGTTCCCAGATTAGCACATCATTTCACATATAGAATTGTATAGCGTTTTTCATATAAGATGTTCAGTAAATATTTGTTAAATGAATGGCTGAATTCTACCACAGTCCTCTACAGAACTTTGCTAATCCTTATCCAGTAAACAAGCAGAAGACAGAAAAGACTGAGCTCTGTGGGGTGTGTGTGTGTGTGTTACTAGGGACTGAACTCAGAGGCATTCTACCTCTGAGCTACACTCCCAGCCCTTTTGAAACAGGGTCTCACTAGGCTGCCGAGAGTCTCACTACATTGCTGAGGCTGTTCTCAAACCTGGGATCCTCCTGTCTCAGCCTCCTAAGTACTGGGATTACAGGCATGTGCCACCATGCATCTTTCTTTAGAGCTAAAAAAGTTCTGAGAGCCCACAGCCCAACATTTAATAGGAGAGAATGACTTTTCAAAGATTATTTATATGAGCCTTCGGAAGTAAATATTTTGTTAATGAGGGGTATTGGGGCTTATAATTTGGGCTACATTTGGATTTTGCAAATGGAAGGTAGCTTCTAAATCATTTAGTTTTTGACTCTTCTGTTAAGGATCTTGTGTTATAGCAGTTTTACCCCTCTAGAATTCAGTTTAATATTAATAAGTAAACATTCTTTGAAAACAGAGATGTTTGATATAAGGATTTATTGTATTTTGTCCCGCTTTCTCTGAAGCCCGGAGGTGACTGATCTATTGCTTTTTGCTTTGGAAAATCCAGTAAAACATGTTGAAGACGACATGGAACAAAAGGTAGGTTTCCCAGTATACATTTAGTATAAATGAGAAGGAACAGCTTTTCAGAGGAAGATCCTTTGGGGCTCTCAGTGAGTAAAACATGAAAGGTGCTTTGTCAGTGGCCTGGCGTCTCACCAGCATTCAGCTCCTGGCACACGAGGTGGTGACCTGCTGGCAGCCTGTGCCCGCTGGGCAAACCCTCACGTTACATTTTCAATGTTGGAGCCTATTGACGTTGTATTAATAGCTTGAAATGTACGAGGATGTATTTATACCACAGAAACAAGCAAACACTACAGATAGGGTTTGTAGACTTTTTTTTTTTTTTTCTGGAGAGCCAGTTATTAGACATTCACCAGCATACCAATGCCTGGAGGGGACCCGGTCTACAACGGGACATAAGTCATTTAGACCCTCTCCTAGGGAAAAGTATTGAACAGAAAAGTCCCTTTTTCTTTTAGTCCTTTCAAATATGGGTTATTTATACATTTCTTTTATAAAGTAGTTTCAATAACAGTATCTGTACATAGGAAACAGACAGAATGATTTGTTCCACTAATATTCTTCATAAAGCCGATCAGACACTCCGAAGGATTGTCTCGGAGACGATGAAGGAAGCGAAAGGTATGTTGAACAGTTTCGTGCTGTTGAGTCCCTGTCACACGGACTTGCTCTTGCTGCTGTGTTTCCTTGATACATTAAGTTTTCAGTCTAAACTTGCAATTTGGTTACTTATAACTAAGGATTCTTCCGCCTGGGATTTGGTATTATTTCATTTATCCATACAGTAAGTCTTCACTGGGTGGCTGTTCATTACTAAGTCTTATTCTAGATGCTAAGGCGTCGGCAGAAAGCAGAGCATTCTAATAAGGAGACAATAATTATATGAATGTCAGTGCTCTGAAGAAAAATCCAGTAGGATAAGGCAGTGTCAAGTGATGGATTTATTTTTAAAAGGGTAACCATTGGGAGGCTGGGGCTCGAGGCCAGCCTCAGCAAACTTAGCAAATCTCTCAGCAACCTAGAGAGACCCTGTTTCTAAACAAAAAAATTAAGTAGGGCTAGGAGTTTAGTTTGGCGGTAGGATGCCTCTGGGTTCACCTCCACCCACACCCACACGTAATCAGGAAGGCTTCTCAGAGATGACATTTAAAGTGAGGTGTGAATGATGGGAAGATAAGCATGCAGGTATCTGGAGGATCATTCCAAGCAGTGGACACATGAAGTGCAGAAGCCCAGAGGTACTGTTGTTTGAATTGTTCTGGAGCCTGTAGTGAAATAGGGAGGCGGGGGAGAGGTAGTCAGGGGCCAGGTACAGGATTAACAAGATGAGCAAGGCCCATGTATCCTACATCTGAATTTAAATTATGCAGGAAATATGTGGCGATTGTAGTTTTATAAATTAATTCCTTTAGGCTTTAAAGATTTAACTGTTTTGTCTAAATTTTGGTTTAAAAAAACAGCTAACATTTTTATATACTAGGTGCTTTATATTCCTAATCTTAACAATTATGTGAGTGTAACTTTACAAATGGGAAATGGAGGTTCACAGTGGATCAAGTATTCTGCCAAAGGCTGAAGAGCTGACCCCTTGGGGAGCGGGGACCCAGAGTTAAGTCCCTAGTCTGCTCCCTCGCACATCAGCATCCACAACCCTCACCGAAGCCTGGAGCGTTTCCGTGTGCTAGCCACGCAGTGCTTCTCGAGCTTTCCTTCATGCATGATGCCCGAGTCAATTTTACATTGTAAGCCAGTACTTAACGCAGCATATAAACTCAGGCAGGTATGGAAACAAGTTTCACAAAACACCCTCACATGCTTAATGAACTCTGCTATATTTTGATCATTTTAGAAAACACTGGTTGCCACGCCCACTAATGGCTTACAATCCAAAATGTGTTAACAGGCTTGGACCAGAAATGGCAGAATTTTATTAGAATAAAAGCAAAAATAGTTCCACGGGTTCTCTCTCAATCATTTGCCTTTCTTCTGTCTTCTCCCCAACACTCTTGATTATTTCCCACCCATTAAAAAAAAATACAGAAGGGGGGGCACTAGTTTCTGAATCTGCTTAAATAAAACTCAATTCTATCAAGAAAGTGAAAAGACAATGCACAGATGAGAGAAAATATTTGCAAACATACATTTCATAAGGAATGTGTATACTTGTATATATAAATTTATAAAGAACTCCTACCACTCAGTAAGTAACCCAATTTTAAACAGGGCGTGGTGGCCCATGCTTGTATTCCCAATACTTGAGAGGCTGAGACAGGAGGATGGCAGGTTTGAAGACAGCCTCAGCAACTTAACAAGACCCTCTTTCAAAATAATAAAATAGGTCTCAGGGTGAAGCCTAGAGACAGAAGGCCCCTGGATTCCATCTCCAGTACTACACACACACCAATAATAAAATAAAATACATTAAAAACTAAATAAAAAATAGACAAAGGATCTTAATAGACATTTCTGCAAGGAAGACATACAAATGGCCAAAACCACGTGAAAATACACTCAAAATCATTTAGTCATCAGGGAAATACAAATCAAAACCTAGGAGAGACTCTTTCACAGCCACTAGTTATAATTTAAAAGCTCAGGTGTTGAGGATGTGGAGAAATTGGAACCCTCATGTTACTGATAGAAATATAAAATGGTGCAACTGCTTTGAAAAACAGCTGAGCAGTACCTCAGACATAGTTACCATATGACCCAGCAGTTCTGCTCCAAGGTTTATACTCAAGAAAAATGAAAACATTTATTCACACAAAAACTTTTGCAAGAGTGTTTACAGCAGCATTTCCCATACTAGCCAAAAAGTAGAAACAACCCAAATGTCCATCAGCTGACAAATGGATAAACAAAATGTGACCTGTCCATACAAGGGGGTATCATTCAGCCATTAAGAGGAATGGAGTACCGGTAATAGGATACGACATGGAGAACCTTGAAAACATGCCAAGTGAAAGAAACCAGCCATCAAACACCACTCGTTGTATGATTCCAGTCATGCGAAGTGTCCTTGAGACAGAAAGGAGGTTAAGAGGATGCCTGGGGTTAAAGGAGGGGGAGGAGGACGAGGGGCTTAGAAGGGCGACAGCCGAAGGTACAGGCTTTTTAGATTATGACAGTGTTCTAAACTTGAGTGTGATGATGGTTGCCTGAATCTGTGAATATGTTAAAAACCAATGTATGATACAGATTATGTGGATGTTTATGGTATATGGATTATATCTCAGTAAAGCTAATAACAATCAAATAAAACTTCAGATTCTCATTAACACTGCTCATATGGCTAGGGCCACTGTTAAATAGAGCAGATATAAAACATTTCCGTCATTGTAGAAAGATGTGTCAGACAACTGTTCAAGGTATGTTTATCGTTTTCAAAACCAAATTGTCATTATCTGTTTTTTGCCTTTTTAAGGCAAAAGATTAGCTGTGTTGGCTCTGTCAATAGCAGTCCTTTTCCGGTTTGTCTTCTGCTCACACATTTTATAGCAAGTTATTTACATTCTTTGAATTATTTCACATGACTGTAAATTATTTCAACTCAATCATGTTATTTATAGGAGAATCTGACTGGTTCGTCTCATGTAACCAAATTCATTTCCTGATGTCATCAGGCACCCCAGATTGATTTACAGAAATAACTTGAGAATGTCTTCTTATTTTAGATGGACAAGTACTTCCAAACAACTTGAAGCTCTTAGCAGAAGAGCTTAATAAGCTCAAAGCAGAATTTTTGGAAGACCTAAGACAAGGAAACAAATATCTGTGCTTTCAGCAAGCCACTGATATGTCAGATGTCACTTCTTTTTTTTGTAATGAGAAAGATCACATTGTACAGAAGTATTTTTCAAAACAACATTAAAATTTCTGAATTTCCAAATCAAATGTCTTGATTTTGGTCATCTTTTTGCAAATGAGTTAGAATAACAAGTTTGTAATGCTGGGATGTCTTCTAAGCCAATAACGTGACTTGCCAAAGACTGTTCTTTCAAAGAAAAGAAAATCTGCCGGGCGTGGTGGCGCACGCTTATAATCCCAGCATTCAGGAGGCTGAGATCGGAGGATCCCAGGTTCGCGGCCAGCCTCAGCTACCTAGTGAGGCACTCCGCAACTTAGTGAGACCCAGTTTCAAAATAAAGAATAAAAAATAGGGCTGGAGGTGTAGCTCGGATGTAGAACGCCCCTGAGTTCAATCCCTATTACCGCAAAAAAAAAGAAAGAAAATCTGTATTCTAAAAGACCCATTGGTCATAACAGAAATTACTCCAGTCACTTGTCAGACGTGACATGGACAATTAGGCATCCAGGCAGCCTTTCTCATTGAAGTGCCAGAACCTGTAGGGTGTAAGAGTCAGGTTAAATGTGTTCTCAATAAAGAGGAGAAAGTAGGATGAAGACCAGTCATGGCTATATAGAGCTGTTTTTGTTTTTAACTTGTAATAGATCTTTTCATGGTAAGGCAGTCTAAACATTCAAACCAGAGTGGCCATAAGACCTTTTTAGTAACTTAATATTTTACATACCAGGTAAATACTCAAAAACTAATTTGATCTTAGTTTTCAAAAAAGAAAAAATCAAGGTCATTAGAAAGTGTTATTTTTTATTCATATATTACAAAAGCAAAGCTTCATTCACCATATGAACTACATACTAGATATAGTTACTTTAACACATTCAACTGTTTTTTGGATCCCTAAACAATATAGTGTATTTTACAGCCATAATGCAAGATTTACGCTTTGCATACAAAATAGGTTCTTTACACCAAAGTACGTATTAACAAAAACAAGTTATAGAAAGTATATATCCTCTTAAGACTAAAGAAAAATTCTTTAGCAGGGAATTTAAAAATGTTAACAGCACATTTATTTGATAAATATTTTTGTAGATTAAAATGAGGTTTATCTTTTTTAGTAATATTCCCTTTGTCAAATAATTCTACAGATGAATGGCAAATATTTCTGAAATGAAATAGCACTGGAAATACCCATTGGAGCTTTTCTCAAAGTAAAAGTCTAGCCTTTACTTGAATTTCAAGAAGCTACATACTATATTAGTAAAATCGGAAATAAAATTATTCCCTGTTAATCTCTTCACAGTTTCTTAAAAATATATTAGTGGAGATAAATTATCTACAAACTTTAAAGATCTAAACTTATGTTCACTGAACAAAAATAAGTTTAGTTTCAGAACATTGCCTGTTAATGGCAAAGTACTATAAATAGTGCATGTTAAACTCTTCCCAACTCATTTCTATAAAATATTCAATTGAAAATAAAATGAGATTAACATATTCAATATGTAAGGGAAGATCCTAACATCTATTCAAATACACAACCTAACTCAGAAAATTTAAATAAAATCCTAAATCTTTTTTAAAAAGTACAATTCCAAAAAAGTTTCTAAGGTAGGTTTGCTTCAAAAGTTTTAGTGCATTTAGAATGAATTGTAGCTTTGAAGCATTAACACCTTTGGAATATGAACTGTGCTCTTTTAAGTCATAGGAAAATTAGAATTTTACATTCGAGTTTGTAACTACGAAAAAGGAAAGTCTTTTCCATGTTTAAATGAACGTGTACCTTTAAAATGTCCATCTTCAGTTGTTAAGAAAAAAATGTACTTGTCGCTATTTGGCCTAGAGTATAAAATTAATAAGCTGGCTTTAAGGAGAGTTCTTCCTCTTTGTTTAAAGAAAAATTTTATTTTCTATTTTGGAGTATTGCTTTCATTTGAAGTATAAAATAGAAGAAAAAAATAATCGCAAAAGTTTCCGAATGACAACCTGTTTCTTTCTGGCAATTGATAAATACTAGAGCCAAGTTGTACATTTGGAAATTGCACTAAAACTGATCTGAGCATTAAGTGATTTAAGCAACAGAGTCAGATAACTGTAGCACTCACTTCATAGTCACAAGATTTGACAAACAAGAGAGTTCCAGTTTGGAGAAAGTGTCCTGGATGCTGTGCTTTAATCAGTGCCACCGAGAGCAGCCTAGACTGGCTCCTCAACCACAAGCACTCAATCTAATGGCTTTCTAGCATTGGAAGGGAGGGCAAAGGAGTCATTAACTTGGCACTTGGGGCTTTTGTGAGCAGATACCATCAATATTTCCTTGTTACCTACTATAAGAGCAGGGGTCCTTTTTGGTTGATAAATGCTTAATAGTTACACTATTTTCTTTAAGAAGCCAATTAGGAGTATTTTTAAGATATGAACCAAGTTAAAAATAAAATTTTTGCAAAGTACACAGAAACCAAGTTAGTAACAATGTTTTATTATTTGACCAAGCTCTCTCAGAGTAAGCTAGTTACTACACAATATAAAAAACATTAGCCTCCTGTTCAAAATGAATTATTCTAGATTTACTTAGCAAGCCTGACTTTTATAAACAAATGTCATTTTTAAATGCATTTTATATCCATTTGTACACCTTTTTATCCTTTCCTACTAAGGTGACAATTCAATCAGCTTCCATATAGTATTGTCACTGTACACGAAGACACTACAAATAAGTATTACAATCTGAATTCACAAAAAATATTTTAAATGGTCAACTCTGAAGAGGAGACCAGGATCAGTTCTGCACACACGTTCTCATCCTTGTAGATGTGACTTCACTAACACGTGTGCCCCATGTGCTTCTGTACCCACCATTAATGGAAATTATGGGCAATAAATGGATAGAAGGCAAGAGAAGGAAGCTCTGGAGTCTTTGAAGGACTGACTACATCTTAATAAGATGGGTGACTTCTGCTGTGCCTCTTTGGTCATCAGAAGAATAGAAAGAATAAAATTCTCACTAGTTACCAACCTCACCCGACACTAAGCATCAGAATGAAGAATTTAAACGAAAAGATCAAATTGAAAAAAGGCATCTAGTACTCTAGTATTTTTACCTGTGGTTTTTAAAAATAAACTGGAAGTATTAAAAAAATCCAATGGAAAACTGATGTGTTTAATAAGCAGGTATTTTAAATATTAAACACAATTTTCAATTTAAAGTCTAGAGTTTCACTTTTTTTCAGAACTTTCACCTATTTTATATTTAAAATAATTGTTTTACATTTCCTCTTGTAGAAAAAAGGTTTACTACATTGAAATAGCTTTACTATTATCAATTGAAATGAAACTACTAATTCAACTTAAGGTATGTGAACTAAATAGTATTTCAATTAAGACAATTTTAAAGGCAATTACTCTACAAACACAAATAGTTTGTAACAGATTTTGTAAGAGAAAATAATTGATTCTACCATTTTTAACTGGCAGAAATAGCATCTGGCTATAACATATAGATTGAAATATCAAGAGTATGGATAAGCCTTGGAATTGTTGTGGACATAATTATATGTGGGAAACTTAAATATTAACACCTGTTAGGATTACGATTGTACTCCGATGTTCACATGTCTAAATGAAAGGAAAGATATCAATGTGTCTAACTATTCTAATACATATATGACCCTGAAAGAAAGGTTTCTACTGTCAAACTGATATATAAATATATGAACTTTAAATTAGTAGACACCTTATTGGGGATGACCAACAACAAAAACCAAGCTACAAACCCCCAAATGTAAAACACGATTGTTTTCAGTGTTGATTATGTTGCCCTCTTGCAAAATGACAAGCAAAGTCATACTTGTTTTTACACTTGCATCCACATATATTACACTGAAAAGGATTTTCATACCCATGACATCCCATGTGAATAGTGTAAAGGATATTATCTGCAAAGTACATGTCACAGTGCTGGCAGTGGTGCAGGAGCTGAGGATCCTGGACCGGCAGGGTTGGGGCTGGAGTGCTTGGCTGGCTGTTTCCTATGCTGGGAGTACTGGTGTGGGCACTTGGTTCACTGCTCGGCCCTGCCACTGGACTATAGTTCCTCTGACTATGCGATGGCCGAGGATCGGGGCTTGTGGGAGAGGAGCTCTGAGGAATACTCGCTGACACAGCAGCAACTACTGCCTGGGCAGAGGGCTGCTGGAGCATGAAAGGCTTTTCATCGGGGCAGGGAACGATGTCAGGGGATGCAGGGTTTTGGTTTTCAGGTGGCAAACTGGACAACTGTCCTGCTAGAGTTGAGAGCTGATTTAAAGGGTTGTCAACCATGAGTTCTTGGGGGTCCCTTGGTAGGCCACCAGTTGGTGTTGTTTTTGCCATACTTTCATAGGAGTCGGTCTGAATATTTGGGATTTCGTGGGTAAAATCATTAAGGTAGTCTGGTTTCTGAACCACCATGGAAGGTGGACTTAAGTTGATTAGTGCTCTTCTGCTATACGCCAGATTGCTTGTTTTCTTCTGCAAAACCCCCCACATTTTCTTGCTGCTTAAGGAAGACCTAGTACCTTTAATTGGTACCATTTTATGTTTGCGCCTTCGATGATGGGACAAGTTACTTCGATCACTGCAGCGGAAGGAACATAACTCACATTTGTATGGTTTTTCTCCAGTATGGGAACGCATATGGGCTTCCAGATGACGCTCATAAGCAGATGCAAATGGACATAAGTGACATCTATGAGGTTTCTCACCTGTTTAAAAAGAAAAGTGGAGCAGAAATCGCAAGAGTGGCTCATTTACAGAGTTTCATGTTTGTCTATTCACTGGATTTGGGAACTGATCAAAAATAAAATGCTTCTGAGAAATTCACATTTGCATAAAAGGTTATTAAAATCTGTACAGAAACTAGCAAGTTGAAATAAAGCCTAAGAATTTATTCAGTGACAAACTGAGATATGTATTTTCATTCTATTCATCAATATAGTATGAAAATTGTTAGATTTCAACTGGCATTTGGGGAAAGAAGAATAGCACAAATGACAATAATATTCCCTAATAATGATTTTATCAATAGTGGCCTCAGGAAAGTATATTCATGTTCACATCTATACATAAATACTTATTCATGTATATTGATACATGTACATACATATAAACACACTTCCCACAGGGGGAAAAATGCAAAATTCTTTTTAAAGTCCTCATATGAAACAGGAAGCTCAAAATCAAAACAAGCGGCCTACTCCAAGTGTGAGTTATGCAAATTACCCCCTTAAGATCCCAGCACTTTTCCTCCACCTTCCTACGCTTCAGTTGCCAGAAGGGACCATCTTAGTTAACACTATTAGCAGAAAACTCCCCAAATATGTACACACTTGGAAAATGAGATTTGGAGTCATTCATCTAATAAGTACCAAGGCCCTACTATGCCAGATGCTCTGCTAGGCTCTAGGGGTACAAAGATGGCCCTGTCACAATCCTTGTCCTCAAAAGGCTGTTAGGCCACTACAATGATGTGATAAATGAGCACAGGATGCCATGGAACATGGGAAAGACGCCTAGCCTGGTCTTGGGTGGGGGCAGTCAGGAAGGTTTCTCAGAAGGATCGCTAAGGTGAGACCTGGGTTTAGCAGTACTCTCTGTAACTGTACAGAAACTTTCCCTTTCTGTAATGAA
This sequence comes from Graphiurus murinus, assembly GCA_004027655.1. NCBI lineage: Eukaryota > Metazoa > Chordata > Mammalia > Rodentia > Gliridae > Graphiurus > Graphiurus murinus. The sequence goes on along the minus strand of PVLC010026155.1, from coordinate 10,566 downwards.
ACTACACTAGTGAGGATGAAGATAAAAACACCTTATCATCCCAAATGTCTTTTGGGTTAACCTTCCCAACCTGAGGCACAGATGTTGAGATATTATGTGGATCAAGCAGTAAAATGGCTAGGAAAGGAGAAGCTCTACAATGGACCTCACTTCCCACCATCTGCATGCCATTAAGCCATGCTTTGTTAAAAAAGAAAGAAAAAGAGTAGCTTCCCCACCGATTCAAATCTTACAAACTTTCACTTGTGAACAATCAGTACTATTTATATGGCAGACAATCCAGGGCTCCTCAGCCCCTCCTGCTCATAAAGAAATGCCTCCTCCCGCTGTTTCTCCATTACCTGTGTGGATTCTAATATGCTCAATAAGCCGTGCTGTTCCTTTGCTGGCGTAATTGCAGTACCGACACTTGAGCTTCCCATCAAAGGTCCTTTCAAACCCGTCTACTAACATTCCTGAGTTTTCATCCAGGGAAACTTCAACAGATGGGTGATCAAGTCCATTTTGATCACCATCTGTTCCAGCTATAAACAAAGTATAGCAAAAGAAATTATGCATCTCAGAATCAATTCAATTTAGCATTTTAGTCTCAAGTGGTTGAAAATCATAAATTGACAGTTTACTTCCCCCAAGTTAAATATATAAAATAATGAACTTTCTGAACTGAGCTAATTTTACATAAAAGAAGTATTATATTTTAAGAACCTTTTGCAGGGTGACCTCAAATTATTTACACATAAATTATATCAGCCCTCAACATTCTTTTGAACAGGTAAGGAGACAGAGAAGAATATTCATTTAAGAATGATGGCATAGTTTTATATAGGTGTTTGGGATGCTAGACATTCCTAAAATTATAATTAGCAGCCATAATATTCCCTAACTCCATTTATTTCAGTCTAAAGCAATTAATGAGTGTTTTACCATTCCACTCATATGTGTTCTAGTTTCTGAGTTACATTTAGGATCTTAAAATTCTAACTAAGCATATGAAGGAAAATACTGTATCCAATACCATTGAATGATAGGACTAAGATTTTCAGAGTTAAAAGATGTTTGGATGTTTGCTTTTAGTCTAATTGAACCACTTCTCAGTATACATGAAGAAACTAAAGGACAGGTAGCCAGAAACAGGAAAACAGCAAATACTGGGAACTACAACCCTCATCTCCTGAATCCCCATCCAGGAATCTGTATACATTACATTATAAGGGAAAATGTTTATTCCTATATCTTCATGAGAAAAGGACTTCTACTCCACCCAGGAAGTTTAAGTACTGACATGTACAAGTCCAGCCCTGCTCCAGTTTCCTCCCCCCTCACCAGAAGTGACTCTGCTGGTCGGGGCAAGCCCAGGACCCAACAGGGGTGCTGCACTAGAGACATGGCTCAGCGTTTCCCTTTTTCCTATTGCTCTCCTAAGCCAGCGACTCCCACTCTCTATGTGTATGTGGATTACCTCTTATTAAAATGAACTGTTTCACTAGATCTAGGGCAGGGCCTGGCATTTTACATTTCTAACAAGTTCCCAGGTGATCCCTAATCCTTGCTACCAGGCCCCAAATTTCAAGGCCCTAGAACTAGGTCAGAGGTCAGCAAACTTTTTCTATGGGGTGAGAGAGTAAATACTTCAGGTTTTGTCTCTATCACAACTACTCAACTTTGCTGCCGTAGCATAAAAGTAGCTATAGGAAATATGGGAACAAATGAGCATGTACGTGTTCCAATAAAACTTTACTTATGGACTCTGAAGTCTAAATTTCATACAATTTTCATGTCATGACATTATTCTTTTGGGTTTTTTACCCAACCATTTTAAAATATAAAAACCAATCTTAGCTTGCAGGCCACACAAAAACAGCAGTACTGGTGAGGCCCAAGGGCTGTGGTTTGCTGACTTGAAGCTAGGTTTCGAAACTGATTTGTCTGTGTGGTCTACAAACTAAAGAAAGTTTACCTCTACGGGCTCAGCAAGTTGCTGCTTTCCCAATTTTAGTTTCTCTTCTTGTCGGGGTAAACATGGTCAGCCCTTTCAATTCAGAGGTGAGAAGCAGAAAGCCCTGTCTGGGACGAAGGTTTAGTCCACATTTCCCCGTGGCTGAATTCTGTGTAGCAAAGCTGACGTTTTGCTCTCCTCTGGGTTCCTTGAGTCTACTGTTAACAGAACCTAAAGAGCGAGCAGGGATTTGGAGCCCCTAACCTTCCAACAAGACCATACTGCATCTCTAGACCATTGTACGTCACTCTCCTTCAGCAAAATCGAACATGTAAGAAGAAGGGGGGAAATGTCCTGTATCTGTCTAGGAAAAAAACGAATGTTCCACATTGGTGAATAGTGGTCTTCATAGCAAGAATAGCTAAGCACAAATATTGGTACATTTTTTCTTAACCACGCTCATGAATACATTTACAAAAGTGAAACTATTTAATAGTATTAAGAGGAGTCTACCTCCCTGAAGAGCCTCTGCTTCTTTGTCCCCACTAACCGATCCAGAAATCATGTTCACATGATGGGTCTGCTGAGTCAGATATTCCTGAAAATCTTTCACGAAGTCCAAAGGCTCTGGTTTCTTTTCACCCATCTTGGCTTTTTTTTTAAAAGTCTGTTATACCTAGGGAAAAAAAACTGAAATAATTTTGCACTATTTATGGAGGTCCAGTACATAATAAAACAGGTGACAAAAACTATTTTCTGCAAGCAACAAAAAACATAGTGCCTGCCTTTTATCATCGAATAATCTTCCTGGTGAACTAAAGAAGACATATACAAAATGGTGAAAAGCAAATACATTTAATAATTAAGCATATTGGTATTCAAGCTTAGTCATAGAGGATGGAAAGAAATTACATAGAAAAAAAGAAACTTTATTCATAGTAGCCAAATAACGGAAATGCTGCCGGTGACCCTAAAACAGTAAGTAAATTGATTGTTGCATGGTCACACAATGGGCTACGGCGTGAAAACGAGCCAGCCTTAGCTGCACGACACAATATGGATGCCGCTCACAATCATGAGTGACAGATGCCAGACAGAGGCTCGTAGTGTATGCTTCCATTTCCAAGAAGTTGAAGAACAAAGCTGCTCTGCAGAGCCAGAAGTGAGGACAGCATAACCCTTGCCAAGCAGACGGGGCCTAGTGCGAAGACAGCTCCTGGGCATGGGCAGCCTGGTTGCTTCATCTTGGTGCTGATTTCATGATGCTTCACTTTGTGACAATTCATCAGCTCAAGTCTTATAAGCTTTTCTGTGTTTATATTAGACTTCAAGAAAAAGTTGAGCAAATTGCTAAGAAGTGAGTATTAACTTTGGATGCCTACCACTGGCCATTAAAAATGAAAACTTTTTTAGACGGAAAATTATTTACTAAATAGTTTAAGAAACATTTTCTGCAGAAGGCTTATTCTCACATTTGGTTTGACTGTACAGAAATGAAACTGCAAGGGTGAACATATATTTAGTGTTAAATAATGACAAATACTTTTGCAAATTGATTATACTAATTTCCATTCCCACCAGCAGATGAGAATTCTGTTGCTTCACATTCTCCCTGGCATTTGGCTACTTTCTGCCTTTTCCATTTTAGCCATTCTGGGGTGGAAAGGGGGTGCGTGTGTGTGTGTGTTAGCTTGTGTTCCTTGGTGACTGATGAAGTTGTATACTTTTTGTATGTTAACTAGCCACTTAGATATCCTTTTGTGAGTAATCTCTGTTCAAGTTGGTCTTCTGCTTATTTTTTCTAACAGGTTGTCTTCTTTCTAATTAATATGTAAGAGAAATCTTTATAGTATTTTGGGATATCAATCTTTTATTAGATATGTGCATTCAAAGTGTCTTCTTGCTGGGTGTGGTGGCTCACACTTGTAATCCCAGTACTTGGGAGGCTGAGACTGGAGGATCGCAGGTTTGCAGCCAGCCTCAGCTACTTAGTGAGGCCATCTGCAACTTAATAAGACCCTGTTTCAAAGTAAAGAATAAAAATAGGGCTGAGAGTGTATCTCAGAGGTAGAATGCCCCTGGGTTCAATCCCTACTACCACAATAAATAAATAAGACAAAGTGTCTTCTCCCATTCTGCGTTTTCTTTTGATGAACAGAAGTTTTAAACGTAGTCTGCCAGGCAGGGAGCTGCATGCCTGTAATCACAGTACTTGGGAAGCTGAGACAGGAGGACTGCAGGTTCAAGATTAGTCTCAGCAGTTTATCGAGGCTCTCAGCAACCTAGGTAGACCCTGCTTCCAAACAAAACGCTTTTTAAAAGGGCTGTGGATGTAGCTCGGAAGTAGAATGCTCATGCGTTCAATCCCTAGTCCCACAAAAAATAAAATAACAAAAATGAAATGAAATAAAATAATAATAATAATAATAATAATAATAAATGTAGTCCAACTTGCCCATTTTCTCCCTTTACATGTAGAGTTGTTTGTGTCCTTGCCTTCATTTTACTGGAAGATTTCTTCTATATTTCCTCCTAAATGCTTTAGTATTTGAATTTAGTTTTATGTATGGTGTGAAGTAAGAAACAAAACTTATTTTTCCAAGAAGATATTCAATGGTCCCAGCAGTGTGCACTTAAGAGACCAACCTTTCTCCAGTCGGCTCCAGTATCACCTTTCTAAATCAGGTGGTTTTGTTTATGCGGCTCTATTTCTGGACTCTATTCTGTTCTACTAGCCAATCTGTCTCTCCTACAGCCATACCATTCAGTCTTAATAATAAGTCTTTTTATCTCAGTAACTTATGCCTGCCAGTTTTGTTTTACTTCTTCAAGGATACTGGACTACTGGTCCTTTTCAGCCTAAGTTTTTAAAAGGCAGAAGTGTGGAATTGAGGAATTAAGGGGTTTCACACATTTCCCAATTGACAAAAACTAGACCAACTTTGTAAGAATCAAAACTCCTACACTTTAGTTAGAAATCTACTGAAAATAGTCCAACCCTTGACTTTGCCATTACTACACATCATTATACTTTGCAATGCAGTGACAGCCTTATAATTGATGAAGAACATATGGCTCTTATTTTCCCTAATGTTTATTGGCCCCAGACTGATGTATTTTCTTATCTTCCTCTAACCTTACATCTAATCTGTTCTTAATTCTGAACATATTTAGTCAAATAGGACCTGCAGGTGACTGCATTCTCATTTAATGGAACATTTGTGAATAGTTCCTCTCTCCCTTCTTAGAGACTGTTTAGAGGTTTTAAAAAGTTGTTCTTATTACTATCTCTTTTCATTGCTTTCTACAGAGTTGAAACACTAAAACCCTATCCTGTGGATGAATAGAATATTTTGGTATTAGGTCAAACTCACTAGCTTTACATTTTGAACAGGAAGGGACCTCTCATAGCCTTGATTTCCTATTTTGTAAATTGGGACACTAATACCAACTTGCAGTGCTACTGTAAATTTTAATCTTAAGCATATATAAAGTATCATAACACGTACAGCATATAGTAAGCTCTCAGATAACAATAACTTGTATAATTATTTTTACAGCAAAAAAGGGTATACATTGGAATAAGAAATTCCTCACTGTCTCAAAATGTTTTTCCTTTTTCTACCAGTTCATCAACTTGGTTGAAGAATATACTGAACATCTATCTGTTCCTAGTTCAATAGACATGAACACTTTAGTCTCATTAATTCATATATCTCAATTTGTACTTTCCTAAATCCATCTGAAAGTTCCCAAACTCATTTATTCTTATTTTACTTTTCGATTACTTCTTCAAATAATTCTCTTTAGTCTGGATTACTGATGGCTTTTGAACAAGTTTGTTTCAATTTTTTCTTATCTTACCATGTTTATTTCAATTGGTTCTGTTATGGTTTTACTATCTGATTTGATTACAGTTGATTCAGATAATTTGTCCTTTAAATTCTGACTTTACATTACAAAATATGAGTTAGAGTCAGGTGTGGTGGTGCACGCTTGTAATCCTAGTACTTGGGAGGCTGAGAAAGGAGGATCCAGGTTCACGGCCAGCCTCAGCTACTTAGTGAGGCCCTCCGCAACTTAGTGAGACCCTGTTTCAAATAAAGAATAAAAAATAGGGCTGGGGGTGTAACTCAGAGGTAGAATGCCCCTGAGTTCAATCCCCAGTACCGAAAAAAAAAAATATATGTGTGTGTGTGTGTGTGTGTGTGTGTGTGTGTGTATATGTGTGTGTGTGTATATATATATGAGTTAGCCCCAATAAAAAAGATGATCAAGAATAAGATCTTGGAAATTGTTTTTTAAATTGTAAAAGCTGTAAGGCCCTATCAAAAGTCTGTGTTCTTGCTAGAAATGCTACAATTAAGAAGGAAAGCCCAGTATTTACATTATGACTTAGCATACAGTTCATATGAAAACTGGCACGTTTTCCTCTGAAAATAGCTGAATGTAGTATGCTAGGCTTCAATAAGCAAGATAAACCTCGCCAAATCTTGATTAGAAAGCATAACACCATCGCAGTGTAACATGTGACAATGCAGTAAAAACACGTAAGACTGCCAGTAAGCAAGCAGAAGAAAATGGTATTTTTACACATACACCTTAAGTTTAAGAACATAAATGGGCCTAATTACAGTGGATGGCTGACATATTTTGACAGCCTTAGCTATTATCACCTTGTCACATTATATATTTCACTGTGTTCCCTGTCATAAATTGTATGCTGCTTTTCAATTATGCATGATGAACTTTAAAAAAAAAAAAAAAAGATGCCAATGAAATAAGGAACACTGAAAACATTAAGGAAAGCTGTGTGTGTGTGTGTGTGTGTGTGTGTGTGTGTGTGTGTGTGTGTGTGTGGTGCTGGGGGTTGAACCCAGGGGCGTTCTACCTCCAACCTAGAACCCCAGCCCTATTTTGTTTTTTATTTGGAAATAGGGTCTCCCTAAATTGCTGAGGCTGGCTTAAAACCTGGGATCCTCCTACCTCAGCCTCCTGAGTATTGAGATTACAGGCGTGTACCACCAGGTCCAACCAGAAAAGCACTTCTTAAAGTTTTAAACATACTTACAAGGTTTATAACCTTAGGCATCCTACTATGATTTAAAAATGAGGTTTCATTTTATCCCTAAGCATCTATGTGCCCACCTGACCTGAATCATCTGTATCATACACAGCTATAGGCAAGAGGCCTGGCAAGTGCTTGCAGAACTCCAGGCAGAGGAACAGACCCATGTACGTGAAAGGTGCCTGAATGTAAGTGGAACCTTTGACACAAACCCAACTCTTTCCATTTCAGGTCAATATTTCTAAGCACAATATACAGAAAAACAATCATTGTGAAACTATAGAAGACTTCCTGTTATAAAAGGAAAATACACGTTTTTCTGTCCAAACCATCTTCCTGTCCTTAAATCATCAATCCCAGGACTGAAAGTTTAATCTAAGAACTCCACAAATAAACTGTTACCTGGAAATGCTGGTAAAGTACTGATAAATTTAAAAAGCCTTTGCAAACATAAAATATATGCTGCATCTAAGGACTGGTTTAATTCTTAGATGCAACTGTGGATAAAAAACATCCAAAAAATAATTGGCATCTGTACTGAACATGTACAGACTTTTGTCATTATTTCCTAAACAACACTGAATAATAACTATCTACACTGTATTCGATATAAGTAATCTAGAGATGATTTAAAGAGCTGGGTAGTGGCGTATAGCTGTAATGCCAATTTCAGGCTGAGACAGAAAGATCACTTGAGCCCAGGAGTTTGAAACCAGCCTTGGCAACATACTGAGATTCCATTCAACAACAAAACAAAACAACAAAGTATATGGGAAGAAGTGTATAGGTTATGTGCCAATACCACTCCATTTAAGTAAGGGAATTGAGCATCCTCAGATTTTGGTATTCGCAAGGTGTCCTGGAACCAATCCCCAATGGATACTGAGGGAAACTGTATATACTTTAAGAAATCAACAAACTATAATTTTTTCAATGGTATCTTTTCAACTGGCCATGAACTCAATACCTTGGCGCTTGTTAGCCAGAAAATTACTTAACATAAAATTTCAGTATGTAAAATCATGTCCTCAGAAAAAGAAACATACTTAAATCTTCTCCAATATTATTATAGATTTAGGTAGTACATTCTAAGCCAGATCTCTTTCTGCTGATATTGCTACAGATGAAATGTCTGTGTCCTCTGAAAGTTGTATGTTGACATCTAACCTCCAATATAATGCACTTGGAGGTGAGGCCTCCAGAGGATAATTAGGTTGAGGGTGGAGCCCTCTGAATGGGATTGGTGCCCTTATACTCTATTTTCTGCCAGATGAGGATATAACCAGGAAGCAGGCCCTCACCAGACATCAGACCAGCCCTTTGAGGTTAACTTCCAATCCTGAAGAACTGTGAGGTATAAATGTTGCCAAGTCTATGGCAATTTGTTATAATAGCCTAAACTAGGAAAGATATCTAATTATATCAACTGAAGAGAAGATTTATTCTCAAACTTTACGATAAACATGGCTTATTATATAGCAAAATTTCTGAGTCCTTCCTGCGATTACTCTGATTAAAGTTAAGCTAAGTTGGGCTGGGGATCTAGGTCAGTGGTATAGCATTTGCCTAGCATGTGCAAGGCCTGGAGTTCAACTCTCAACACCACAAAAAATGAAAACCAAAACCAAAATAAGTTAGGTGGAATCTAGTATGGAATTCCCTATATAGGTATATGTCTATATAGAAACTGACTACAGTATACCTAAATTATTTTCATAACAGTATCTTCCCCCAAATTATCTATTCAAGGTTCAATACATGCTTTTGCAAAACAGAGGTTGCCCAAGCCAGTGAAGGAAAATAAATGTATCTAAGATGTTTTGGTATCCCAAAAGATCATGACAACCTCTTTACCTTCAAGCATGTGATTTAAGCTATTCTCCAACCTTCCTTGTTCTCTGATAAATTATTTATCTTGTATGAAGTCCTCAGATCTTTCTTCTTTGTTCTTTATTTTTTGTGTGGTACTGAGGATTGAACCCATGGGCATTCTACTTCTCAGCTATACCCCCAGCCCTATTCTGTTGTTTTTGAAACAGGGCCTAAGTTGCTGAGGGCCTTGCTAAATTGCTAAGGCTGGCCTTGAACCTGTGGTCCTCCTATCACAGCCTCCAAGTACTGGGATTAGGGGCATGCGCCACCATATTTGGCTTCTGTCTTATACTGAGAATTTCCCACTCAATACATGCATATATATACACATGCACATACATGTGTACATACATATGTGTGTACATATATAAATGCAGTATGTACATATATATATGCATGACCGTATGCACACATGTATGCATGCACACACACGCGCGCGCGCACACACACACACACACACACACAAAACCTCTTAATAAGGAGCTAATTATTTAAAACAGTGGTAACAAGATGTGAATAAGGCCACAACTGACACAAAGGTAATATAAGAAAGAATGAGCTGGGTGTGGTGGTCTAAGACCACACACACAAAAAAGAAAGAAATGAAACAAAGAAGAGGCTCTTTAACCTACCTTCCCCAAAAACTATGGAAGAATTTTGAGCACAACATAATCAGAGAATGACAAGGTATGTTTCACTCATGTAGCATATTTTTGAGAAGTGTTTAAGGGTTACTAATCATAAGGAAGAATACTTAGCAACTAACTTATACAATAACTTGAAGGTTAAGCATGCTTATATACATAAAGTGATTATAGTTTAATAGATATGTCAATTCTATAGTCTAATAATTATGGTCACTGAAAGATTTACTGTCCAAGAAAATACATACTCATAAAGAAAGCTGACCAACGAGGTTTGGATTGTGTAGAATAACATGGGCCTTCAAAAAGAATTACAACATAAACCCTAATGTCCTGTTAAAAACTCTGAAGGCAAAAGGGAGACTATGATGAGGCTCTGAGAAATAAGAAAATATAAAATTAAAATATAAATAAAACCTTGTTGGAAGAAATCCAAAAAGAAGTTATACAATCTAACCTTTTCACCCCGAATCAGTTCCACCTTTTTCTTGCCACTCCAACATTGATGAAATGTAGAGTAATCGGAATTTACTCTGGAGACACACCAAAGGACTCCAAAAGGCCATGGAGGGAATTTCAACTAAAATTCAAAAGCCATACAGAGGTCTGCAAAGAAAAGCACACCATAAATCAAAAGCTTGTTAGCATCTGTGGGTTTAATAAACTAATAAAACAATCTGTGCCAACCTTACCATTATCATTAGCTGGACAATCAAAGAACAAAGCAACAGCTCACTTCAGCAAAAGCTCAATAGCATCACCAAAAGACAACATGCACGTGTGTGACTACAACCCCCCTCCATCTGATTTCTCAAGATTTTAGTTTTGGCAAATTTTGAAATGTCTTTTAAAAGACGTTCAGTTGTTCACAGTATACTTGTAAAATAGGCATAGTCCTGCTAAACATCTGTAGCTGAATAACAGCAATGCATTAGCCCTCTATTAGAGAAATACTTGTAGAGAAACGGTTGGGGGAAAAAACTCCACCACACACCCCATGAGGGAACATCTGATCCTTATCTTCATTATCCTCTCTATTGCAATAC
>PVLC010026154.1:0-22973 GCA_004027655.1 Graphiurus murinus | reverse complement strand
ACATTTATTGGCCATTTGTATTTCTTCTTTTGTGAAGTGTCTATTTAGATCCTTTTCCCATTTCTTGATTGTGTTATTTGTTTTCTTAGCTGTGAGTTTCTTGAGTTCTTTGTATATTCTAGATATGAGTCCTCTGTCAGATGAGTAGCTGGCAAAGATTTTCTCCCACTCTGTGGGTTCTCTGTTGAGGTTCTTGATAATTTCCTTTGCTTGGATTTTTGAATATTTTGAAAAGTTTTGAACTTTTGTTCACCATCCTGCTACTGTTACCCCAGGATGCAACATCTAGGTAAGTGCCTTTAAATGCTGTGCATAGAATCATTTTTTAAAGGTTTGTTTTCTCTGTCTACCCTTCTGCGGATGAACTTAATTAAGTTTATTTTCAGGAAGTGATATTTTAGAAGAAAGGATTCTAACCTAAAATGTGTTTTTAATAATTGAGATAGAGATTTGGGGAAATTTTTCAGGAGGGTAGCAAAAACACTCTGTGCTCAAATAAGCATGAGATTTTTCAATGAATGTGACATTAGGAGCCATGTAACTGAGGGGTTAATAAGGAAAGAGCTCTAGGAAGAGTTGGGCTTGACAGAAACTTCAGAGATGAGAGACAAATTAGCTCAGGTTTGAGATGAATGGAGGGTCCAGGGCAGGTAAAAATCCCTTTTCTTTTTAAAATAATTTTATTGATGCATTGTAGTTATACAATATAGTGAGAGGCAAAGTGATATGTTTATACATGCACACATCACTTGGTGTGTTTCCTTCTGCATCCCTTCCAGCTCCTTCTGTTCCCTCTCCATTCATGTTAGTGAGATTTGAAATTATGCCTTCGTATATGGACAAAACATTATTTGAATTATTTCCTTCCTCAAGCCTCTTTTCCCCCTTCCCCTCTCTCTCTCTATTGGTCTCTCTCCTTTTTTATCTGAAGTCCCCTTTCTTTCCTATTTTCTCTCTAGCTTCCACATATTAGAGAAAACAAAGCCCTTTAAATCTTTAGCAATCAGGGAAATGCGAATCAAAAAGCCATTTTCTTTAAAAAATGGATTAAATACTTATGTGTGTTGGCTCAAAGAATGAGATGGGGCTGGTGACAAGGGTTTCTGTGCAGTGTAGCACCATGAAGAGAGCTGAGGCTTTGGAACCTAAGGACTGAATTTTAGCTTCACTTTTGTTTGCCTCTATGATTTTGACCAAATTACTTAGAAGCCTCAGTTTGCAAAAGGAGCATTGAAATATCTATATGGTAGACTTTATGTGATAATTGAAGGCTTGGTGTGAGGTAGGCACTCAAACAACATCAGCTGAATTCTCTCCATTATTTTACTGGTTTCATCTGGAATTGTTTCTGAGCATCCACTATGCACATTTCATTGAGCTTCTCTCTCTTCATGTTTGAATATCTGGCAATACAGCACCTTAGTAAATGTCCTTTGATGTACTTCGGAGTCTCAGAATGGTCAATTTCTTTAATATACAACAAAGAACTCTATTAATGGTACTATCAGAGAATTATTCAAGTTACCCAAAACTGTGATTGTTTCATTCACTGTTGCCAAAACCTCCTTAATGTGTATTAAGTCTCCTTCTGGCTAGAGTTTGCATACAAAGGAGCAGACATTAATATTCCTTGCATATGAGTATTAGTGTTCACTGTTGGATACTGTAGGTCCTGGAAATAGGGCAATGTGACCCAAGAACAAAAGTTGGCAGCTGATTTTGTGGCTAAATCTCTGGTAAGAGCTCAGTCTTTGTTATTTTCCTCTTTTACCTAAAAAGGAACACAGAAAATGGTGATTATTTGGCTTTAATAAAGCACTTTTGAACAAGTTTTAGCTGCTTAGTCTGAAGAAGTAGCTTATGCTTCCTTCCAAGTCTCTTGCTTATCTAGAACAAGACATATTTCTATCTTAAAGACCAGATACATGGTGATACCATTAATAGAAAGTCTTTTCTAGAGACTGGTTGGGATAGTATTGTTGATGAAAAATATTGGGGATATAGTGGAACAGTTTTGTGGGGAGGTCCAGGAAAGAGAAAAATTTTGGCAACTAGAGGCAATGTTGGGTAGAAATAAGCTTGGATTGGAAAAAGATCTGTCAAACATTTAGAGGGGTTTCCTCCACATTTGAGACATGCTTATGCTGGTTAGCTTTTAATAACCCATCTGTGCCATTGAGAGGCCAAATTTAGTCCAAGGCATGGTGTGGCCAAGAAAAAGATATGTTGTTGGTCTATTCTTCCTGTGACCTGACTGAATTTCTTGTTTGCAAGTTATGACAGTTTCCTGTGCTGCTTTGAAAGTTGATTAGAAAATTGTATGTTCTAGAAGCTAAAGACTATCTATCCTCTAACTCATCTCTATCTTCTTATAAGGGGAGCAGTTGTGGGAGAGTTTTACTTTTTTTTTTTTTTTTGGTTCTCTTTGGTGAATTATTTCACCTTTAAGAAATGGAAGGGGATAATTGCGGTCTGAATAATTTACAGTGAATATCTATTCTATTAGTTGCAGTGAATAATTAACAAGACTATATCCATGGAACAAGAAAGTAACTGGCTAAACATAAGGAATAATACCTCCACATCTGTGAGGGCAACTTTCAGTCTTCTAGAAATTTCAGGATCCTTCTGAGTGTCAATAAGTTACAGTTTTCTAGTGCATCCTGAAAACAGACCTTCCACATAGAACCTTCTGTGTCCCACACTACAGTTACTTTAATCCCATGTTGCCCATGCAGTCTCTTCTGCAGTTGTTTAATGGGTAAATCCCACTTTCATGAGAAAGTTAGTGTGGCAGAGATGTGGTAGATGCTCATCAAACCCATCTCTTCTTCCCAGGTACTCAAAAACTGTGTGGTTAGTACTAGAGGATATGGCCTTGCCACTCCAGGCATGGTGAGGAAAGCATTCCACTCAGTACCTTCCCTTTCTTCCCCACTCAACGCAGTCAGGTGATACCAGAGCAAACCTGAATATAAAGAAAGACATAGTATGGAAGGAACTCTGATCCTTGAGTCACTGTGGGAGAAGACTTATCCAATCAGCAATATGTGCTTTGTACTTTATGTAATGAGAAGTAAACTTTTATTGTGTTAGGTCACTTGGGATTTGAGATCGTTTCTTAGTACAATTCGTTTATCCTGGTAAATACATTGAGCCACACACTCCATTATTTTTTTAACATTCATCATTCATCAGTTCATCTTTAAGGCAGATGACTCATAGTCCACTTAATGTGTGGAATAGTTCTGAAACTATGAGATTGTTAGGAATGACAAAGCCCTCTTTGTTCCTGGGATGTTTGATTTCATTTATTCTGAGGCTATTGGATTAGTCAGTAATTGTGAAAGCCACCTTATGAGGTCGTTTAAGTGCAACTCATTTTGGAGGGAAGGAGATGAGCTAGCTAAGGTTTCCAGTTCAGGTACCTTGACACAGTGTTTTGCGCTCTGTGGCAATGCTGAAGTTTGTGAATTAGAAAAAAAAAATTTGAAATAATTATAGACTCAGAGAAAATGGCAAATAAATGTACAGGGAATTTCCATGGACTCTTTACTCTACCCTCCCCAGTGTTCTATCATCATAGAACAATGTCAAAACCAGGAGATTGATAAAGGTACAATCTGCAGAGCTGATTTGGATTTTACTAATTATACATGCATTATTTGTGTGGGTGTAGTTGTCTGCAGTTTTACAAGTGTGTCGCTTCCTGTAACTATTTTTATTGGTGCATTGGAATTATACATCATAATGAGGTTCAGAGTGATAGAAACATTCATGCACAAAGCACTTGGTGTGTTTCCCTCCAAATTCCACTTTTCTTCTTCTCCTTCCAGTACATTTTATTGAAATTGATATTGATAACTTCATATTTGTACATAGCATTATTTGAACTGTTTCATCAAATCTTCTTTTTCCTCTCCCTGTTTTTCTCCCAAAATCTCCTTCCACTATTCTACTGGCATTTCTCCTCATTTATCTGAAATCCCTTTTGTTTCCCAATTTCTCTCTAGCATCCACATATGAGAGAAAACCTACAACCCCTGACTTTCTGAGACCGGATAATCTCACTTAGCATAATATTATCTAGTTCCATCCATTTTCCTGAAAATTACACAATTTTGTTCTTCTTTATGCCTGACTAAAATCCCATGTGTGTATCGAAGAAGTTATAGGACCTGTAACTATTAATCAAGATACAAAGCTGCCTCATCACCAAAAGACTTTCTCATGCTAAGTCTTTAGAGCCACACCTGCACTCTAATATTTTACCTTCAGCATTCTCTAATACTTATCAACAACAATCTGTTCTCCATTTCCATAATTTTGTGATTTTGAGACTATTAAAAATTGGAATCAGACAGTATTTGACTTCTTGAGATTGACTTTCATCATTCAGTGTAAATCCCTTGAAGTCTATATTGGTCAGGGTTCTTCAGAGAAGAAGAATGAATATAGAGAGATACAGAAAGAGATTTCTTATAAGGGATTGGCTCAAACTATTATGGCTGCTTAGAAACCCCACAGTCTTCTGTCTATGATGCTGAGGCCCAGGAAAAGCTAGTGGTGTAGTTCTAGTTCACACTTGGATCAGAAAAGCAGATGGTATAAATCCCAGTGAGGACCTGAAAGCCCAAAAACTAGGAGCAGCAATGCCTAAGAGTTCTTTACTCAATCTACCAATTCAAATATTAATCTTTCAGAAACATCATTATATCTGGGTGTGGTGGCGCACATTTGTAATGCCAGTACTTGACAGGCTGATATCAGAGGATCCAGGTTCGTGGCCAGCCTCAGCTACTTAGTGAGGCTCTCCACAACTTAGTGAGACCCTGTTTCAAAATAAAGAATAAAAAATAAGACTGGGGGTATAGCTCAGAGGTAGAATGCCCCTGGGTTCAATCCCCAGTACCAAAAAAAAAGAAAGAAATGCCATTATACATTATAGACACATCCAAATAATGTTTTGCCAACATAATAAGCATATCTTAGCCTAGTCAAGTTGACACATAAAATTAAACATCAAGTTTGCTCCTTGTCAATTTGGAGTCCACATACATATTCTTAAATTATACTTATTCTCCAAATAAAGGCAATAACAAGGTCATTGTTCTACACAACAGGTGAAGTGTAATGGTTTTGATTTGGAATGTCTCCTACCCCTCACAGAAACAAGGTAAAAATGTTGGAAGTAGAACTTGGTTGCTAAGAAGGGGTCCCTAGGGGTGTGCACTTGAGGACTATATCAGGTTCTCTCCTCCTCTTGTTCTTTCTGCTTCTAATGGCCCCTTTGATGTGAGGAACAGAGCCTGTGTGCTCTCACTCTCTCCACTTTCTCACCACCTTATGCCTCAGATGCCAGAAATGGAACTACAGGATCAAATGTTTGCCCTATTGCATTTCGATCCTGATTTGGTTCCATTTCCTCTTTCTATGGTCCCGTTTCTCTCTTTTGGAAGGCAAAGGTTTACTCTGTGTCATTGTACATTGGATGCATGTAACATCTCTTTTATTTTCTTTTACAGGGCTCACAGCTTAGAGTTCACTTTGTGTCTCAGAGACTTTGGAATTTGGGACTTTTGATGATGCTGGAACTGTTAAGATTATGGGAACTCTTGAAGATGGACTAAATGCATTTTGCATTGTGAGGTCTAAGGGGCTAGAGGCAGGATGTAATGGTTTGGCTTTAGAATGTCCCCCTATCCCTCACAGAAATAAGGTAGTGATGTTGGAAGTGGGGCTTGGTTCTAAGGAGGGGTCACTGGGAGTGTGGCCTTGGGGTTTGTATGAGGTTCTCTCCTCCCCTTGCTCTCTCTGCTTCTAGTCTTCATGACGTGAGGAACAGAGCCTGTGTGCTCCTCCTCGATCCACTTCCCACTGATGTGCCCTGAGATCCAAAGATGCTGGCCTCACATGGACTGAACCCTGAATCTCCAAAAAACTGTGAGCAAATAAATCTTCCTTCTCTAAGTTGAGTGGTGAGTCCTTTTGGATTATAGCAGTGAGAATGTTGAGATGTTGAGTGAGACAACAGAGTATAACTGTTTACAACTCAAAGTGCACTAATCTTTTCCCCAGAAGAGGAGCTAGAATCATTGAGTAATGTGTACTTTTATAATATCTCATAACTTAAATACTATCATGTAAAAGTAGTAATAGTTAAATACTGATATAAAGTTAGTACATTTTATGTAACATGATAACAAAACAAGAGAAGGAAAATAAAGATATTTTCTTAGTATATGTATACACATGTATGTATTCATAAAACATAAGGACATACTTATGACAATCACAGTCTTCATTTGTGTAACTGTCCATGAGGTCATAGCTGATGTTTGTAACTTCAGTCTTCTGCTATCCATTTTGTATTCCCTTTGCCTTCAGCAAGTACCTCAGCTGGTATTGGTTCTTTATTGGGTGGGGTGATCTAAAACTTCATTCCTAAAGGACCTGGGCCATTTGTTCTTACCTGGATTACAATGTTACAATTTCTTCATTTCTGGGTTCCATTTTGTTCTATCGGCCTCTTTATCTGATTTTATTTGAGTAGCATGCTGTTTTGATTACTATAGTTTTGTAGTAGATTTTGATGTAGTAGTGTGATGGCTCCAGATTTGTTCTTTTTACTTGAGTTATTCAGGATCTTTTGTGGTTCCACACAAATAATAGGATATTTAAAATTTTTCTGTGAAAGATATCATTGGAATTTTGATGGGGATTTCATTGAATCTGTAGATCACTTTGGACAGCATGGACCTTTTAATTTTTTGTTATGATTAGGATTGAACCCAGGGGCGTTCTACCTCTGAGCTATACTCCCAACCCATTTTATTTTTTATTTGGAAACAGAATCTCACCAAATTGCTGAGAGCCTCACTAAGTTGCTGAGACTGCCCATAAATTTATGTCACTCCTATCTCAGCTTCCCAAGTACTAGCATTACAGGCATGCACTACCATCCCTGGCTAGCATGGACATTTTAATAATATTAATTCTTCTAATCCAGTAACAAGAGATATCTTTCCATTTATTTGTATCACCTTCAATTTTTCATCAATACTTTGTAGTTTTTAGCATATGTATCTGTTATATTTAGATATAGAATGTCTTCTGAAGAACTCATTTATTAGTGTTTAGAGTTGATAGAATTGAGTCAAGAGTGTTGTAACCTCATCGATAGGTAAATCCATTATAAGAATGGTAACCTAGGCTGGGGTTGTACGGCTGGAGAACATGAGTCCTTGGGGGGGTGGCCTTAGGGATTGTGTTGTCTTTGGATCCCCTTGCCTGCTTGTTCTTGCTTCCAGCTTCCATGATGTGAGAGCAGAGCCTTGCTCTCTCCCACTCTCTGCTTCATACTGCCATGCCCCAACTTCCAGATGTGGGCCTCATGTGGACTGAACCTGGAATCTCAAAAAAAAAACCATGAGCAAATGAATATTTCTTCCTCTAAATTGTGAGTTTAGGTATTTTGGATTATAGCAGTGAGAATATTGACCAAGACAATACCTTTCATCTCCTTGGTTAAATTTATTTGTTTTTCATTACTTTATGGCTATTATAAGTGGAAATGTTTTACTAATCTCTTTTTTGGATAGTTCATTGTCAGTGTATAAAAATGAACTAATTGCATGTTGATTTTGTACCCTGAAACTATATTGAATTTGTTTATTAGTTTTAACAGTTTTTTTTTTTTTTTTTAGTCTTTAGAGTTTTCTCTATGTAAGATTATATCATGTGCAAATAAGTACAAACTTACTTCCTTTCCAATTTGGATACCTTTCTATTTTCTTGCCTAATTATTCTGACTAGCACTTCTAGTACTATGTTGAGTAAAAGTGGCAAGAATGGGCATCTTTGCCTTGTTTCTGGTATTAGAAGAAGAGCTTTCAACTTTCACTGTAGAATATGATGTTGGCTGTGAACTTTCATGTATGATCTTTATTGTGTTGCTACATTTGTTCTATACTTAATTTATTGATATCTTTTAATTATGAAAGAATGTTGAATTTTGTCAAATGCTTTTTTGACATATATTGAGATGATGACAGGGATTTTGGTTTTCATTCTATTAATTAATGTGGCATGCTGCATTTTTTATTTGCATATATTGAATCATCTTGCATCCCAGGGATAAATCTCAGTTGATCATTTTAAATTATGCTTTTAATGTGCTGCTGAATCTACTTGCTAGCATTTTATTGAGCATTTTCACACATATCTTCATAAGGGATACTGGTAAAGAGTACCTATCAAAGATGTGTGATTAAAATGCACCAAATAAGGGAAAGATGAAAAAAAAAAGATTTGTTAAAGTTATCCCTGGAGATTTTGGATCTACGTAATGCAGAGCCCATTTCTATTAATCTGGCAGAAACAGCTAAGACATTTGTAGATCGGCTTCAAGCCTTGGTCACTACCTGGCCCTCGTTTACCTCTTTGCTAGGAGGAGTTATCATAGCAACAGCAATAGTCATTCTAGGTTTATGCATTCTACCACTCATTGCACACCTTGTGATCAATGCCTATGGTAGTATATGAGCAGATTTACATGGAATAAAAATGCAAGCACTGCCTCGCACAGGGCCTGGTAGTCAATGACAGGTTTGATTTTCTCAGGGCAAATCAACCTAAGACAGGGCTCTTTGAATGACTCATCGAGACCCCATGACGGGTAAGATTAAGCACCTGGTAGGAAATGACCTACGACAGGCACAGTCCTTCGTGCATTTTAAAATAAAAAATGGGAGAGTTGTGGGAGCCCAGCTGGGCCCTTTCCCCCCTGGCCGTTGCTATCTGCATATATGAGCAATTATACTGACTCTTCTGCTATGGCTACATTGGCGTCTCGAAGTCTGGAGATTGCCCCTAGGATGCATAGATGAAAGACCCTCCTACTTCTTAGAAAGTAAATATATGACCATAAAGGAGTATGGTTTTATGACTCTAGAAAGTTTGCTTTACCAGGCTATGTTAAGAATGTGGGCTATACGTGTAAAATGAAGAAGTGGTGCTATTTGTGATTTGACAATGATTGATATGTCATAAATGTCTATGTAACCCTGTGGTACTCAAGAAATGTATAAAAAATCCCTGCTGAAAAAATAAATAAATGGATTAAAAAAATAAGGGATACTGGTCTTCAATTTTCTCAAGGCCTATAATTTAAGTAAGATTTATTTCTCACCATGTGACACTCAAATGTCTTATCATGGAGTTCATAGTAGTTACTACTTCTCACTCACTAGGTCCAATCAGCATAATATCATTATTGTAATTGACTAATGTGATATCTAAATCAAAATTGCAGGATACAAAATCAACATACAGAAAAGAATAGCATTTTTATACACCCATAATGAACTGGCTGTAAAAGAAATAAATAAAATAATCCCATTCACAATACACATGCTCACACACACACACACACACACACACACACACACCAGAAATTAATTTATTAAAGTATAAAGTAGTAGATCTGGAGATTTTGGATCTACGTAATGCGGAACCCATTTCTATTAATCTGGCAGAAACAGCTAAGACATTTGTAGATCGGCTTCAAGCCTTGGTCACTACCTGGCCCTCGTTTACCTCCTTGCTAGGAGGAGTTATCATAGCAACAGCAATAGTCATTCTAGGTTTATGCATTCTACCACTCGTTGTACGCCTTGTGATCAATGCCTATGTTAGTATATGTATTTTTATACACCTATAATGAACTGGCTGTAAAAGAAATAAATAAAATAATCCCATTCACAATACACACACACACACACACACACACACACACACACCAGAAATTAATTTATCAAAGTATGTGTAATATTTTTTCAATGAAAATGATAGAACTCTGATAAAAGAATTATAGAGGACACACATACACAGAAATAGAAAAAAAATTCTCTGCTCAAGGATTGGAAGAATTGGTTCTGTTTAAAGGCTCATACTGCTGAAAATAATGTATGGATTCAATGTAATTTTCTTCAAAATACCAATGCCATTGTTCACAGTAATAGAAGAAACAATACAAAATTCATATGAAATCACAAAAGACCCAGAACAGCAAAGGAAATCAGGAGTAAAAAGAATGAAACCGAAAATATTATAGTATCTGACTTCATGAAAAAAAATAAAAAACATGCAAAAGAGTACAGCAATCAAAATGGCATGTCACTGGCATAAAATCCAACACATAGAGAAATGAAACAAAATTGGAAATCCAAACATTAATTCATGTACTTAGAGCCAAATGATTTTTGACAAAGGAACCAAAAACATAAATTGGAAAAAAGAGAGTCTTCTCAATCAGCAATGTTGGGAAAGCTAGAGATACAAAATCACAGAATGAAACTAGACCCCTACCTCTCACCACATACAAAAATCAACTCAAATTGGACTCAGAACCTAAACATAAGATGTAAAGTCATGAAATCCCTAGAAGAAGACATAGAATAATTATTGCAATCCATTAGTATAGGCAAATATTTTTTTAGATTCCCAAAGCACAGGCAACAAAAGCAAATCCAGATAAATGGGACTATATCAAACCAAGAATCCTCTGCACAGAAAAAGAAGTAGTCAACAGAGTGAAGAGATAGCCTGAAGAATAGGAGAAAATAGTGGCAAACTATCCATCTGACAAGGATTCATATACAGAATATATAAAACATTCAAATAACTCAACAGCAAAAATAACCCCAAGTAATCCAATTTAAAATTGGACAAAAGATCCAACTAGACTTTTCTCAAAAGAAGACATATGAACCATGAATAAATATATAAAAATGCTCAATATTACTAATTATCAGGGAAATGCAATTCAAAATCACAATGAGATATCATCTCACCCCAGGTAGTAAGATAACTGTCAAAAAAAAAAAAAAAAAGAAAAGAAAACCCCACACACATACTCATACAAATTCTAGTAAATATTTGGGGAAAGACAAACTCTTATATGCTATTAGTGGTAATGTAAATTTGTACAGTCATTATGGAAAACAGTATGGAGGCTCCTCAAAAATGTAAATTGACTTAGCAATTCCACTACTGGGTTATGTAGCCAAAGAAAATAAATATAATCATTCTCTCAAGGAGACACCTATACACCCATGTTTACTATATCACTATTCATAATAGCCAAAATACAAAATAAACTGACATGACCATTGATAGATGAATGGTTAAAAACCCCAAAAGAGTGGCATATATACACAATGAAATATCGTGCAGCCATTAAAAAGGATGAAACTCTGTTGTTTGTGGCAACATGGATGAATGTGGAGGACATTATGTGAAGTAAGATAAACCAGGCACTTGAAAGACAAATACTGCATATTCTCACTCAGTTTTGGAAGCTTCAAATGTTAATCACAAAGAAATAGAGAGTAGGATAAAAGTTACTAGAACATAGAAGGGGAAGGAGGGAGGGAGGATAGAAAGAAGTTGAATGATGGGTACCAAAATACAGGTAGATAGAGGGATTTAGTTCTAATGTTCTATAATGCAGTAGGATAACTAGTTTACAATAATTTTGTTATACATTTCAAAATATTTGAGGAGATAGAAATGCAAATTACTCTGATTTGTTCATTATATGTTCTATACATGTATTGAATTATAATATTGTACCCTGTAAGTAAGCACAAATATATGCCATTTCAAAATATTTTTTAAAAAATCATTGCTAACTAAATTACAATGTAAGGGTGGTGATTTCAGTACCTCTGTGGTAGGGTGTATTGCTGGCATTGCCAGCTGAAAGAAAATGGCTTCTGGTGGACCTTGTGGACAGGGTTGGAGAAAAGGGCATTTATCAAACCAATAGCTGCATGTCCAGTACCAGAGACTATGTTATAGTTAGATATAGAATGGCCCCTTGAAGAGCTTAAAAACTGGTGTATGAAGTTGATGTAATTGAGTCATGAGGATTGTAATCCCAGCAGTGGATAAATCCATTGTAATGGGTATATCTGGATGGTGGCATAGCCTGGTAAGGTGTGGCTGGAGAACATGGTCCCTGGGGTGTGGCCTTGGGGATTGTATGTGGTTCCTCCTCTGCAACGTCATTCTAATAGCTGGGCCTTGAGCATGGCTCGGCCCACTGGATTTCTGCAAGGCAGGCAATTCCAAAAGAAGGAATGCGTGGCATTTCCCACTTTGCATTATTATATTCTGGAGATTTGGGGTGCTTTGGGCTTTGCTTTCACATTAATTATAAAGAAAAATGTCTTAGAGACACAAGATGGCTAAACGGATTGTGAAAAGAACAATGCCTCAGCTTGCATCAGAGATATTCATTAACCTTCTACAAACATCAGGAGAATTGAACTTTGCAAGCTTAGATACAAATCAAAGGAACTTAGGTCTACTATTTTTTTTCTGTGAGTAAAGAAAGCTTTAAGACAGATAGTTTCTCTCTGAAACACCTCCCCCTTGCCTCACCACTTATTAACTACTTTCTAGCTACCTGACAGGAGCTGAGCAAATAGTGAAGATTTAATCTAATGAATAGAGTTTCCTCTCCATTGTTAACCTTTAACACTGTTTTCGTACTAAAAGAATTTTTATATACGTATTGTATTCTGTAACCTTTGCTGTTTTCTTATTCCATCAAATACTATGGGAAATAGCTTTTCTAGTTAAAGATGTACCCACTCAACTTTAGAAAAAGCAAGTCTGTAAAAATCCCTGCCTCAATGTAAAAAAGAGTATAAGAAACGGTGATACATGAATTAAACAGATATGTTTCCACACTGCGGGCAATGTGAGTGTATTCTCTCAACCTCGTGCTCAATCCCCATCTATGAACGGGCCTCCAACAGATGGTGCCACAACATTGGACTTGACTAGGTAAGTTCCCCCTACCCATTTTTATCCTTTTTAAATTTTATCGGGATTGAGACAGGTAGATCACTCAAGGGAACTGCAGACCCTCTGCTAAAAATAGAGCAGGAAAAGAAGGGTGATAATGTTAAGAATTAAGAATTAAGAAAGATGGTACATTTTAAAAGCAAGCAACTAAAGATAGAGCATTCTGAAAGTTAAAAAAAAAAGACTACTAAAGATGGGCCTTGCTAAAAGCAAAGAAAGAAGTCTTAAAACTTGGATAAAATTAGGAGAGGAGATAAAAACTTATTATTCTTTACACAGACTTAAAAACGTCCCTGGTAATGCTTTGTGGAACATACCAGAAAGCAGTATGTTTAGCCTCCAAACTACAGGAAGCAAAAGAAACTGCTTCAATAAAGACTGAGGCTTCCTCATATTATTCTACTCATAGTAATCAGTCTAATTCGGACTCTGACTCCAAAAATAAATCACTTTCTCCAGATGAGTGGCAAACTTTAGAGAAAGCCACAGCTAAATATTCAGAGGAAGATAATTGGCCAGATGACATAAACCAGGCCACTATAAAACTTGGATAAATGATTTTAATTTGTTTCTTATTTGGTTATAAGGTGTGTACAAAATTATTTCACAAAGTAAATTCAAGAACGAAATTATGACTAAAAAGAAACCAGTATATAAAAAATGTAAAAAGTACGTGGATATGAAAAGTTTTGGTAAAATAGAATTTAAAAAAATTTTTTTATGGAAATAAGAAAGCATTTTGTATGAAAAAGGTTTATCCTAAGGTTGTCCCAAATGGGAAAGAAAGGTTTAGGATAAGAATCAAAGGGTTAAGACAGGAGGTTTGTAGATGTTTGTAGGAAGATAAAGCTTATAAAAGGAATATTAGATATGTGGTAGAGATAGTTATATTTAAAACAAGTAGGTAAAAGATTGGCAATAAGGTTCTATTAAAGTCTACCTCTTTTGAGACCTTAGTAGCTATTGTACTTCTGTTTTCCAAATATATTACCATATTTCCAGCAATTAAAACTTCATCTATTTCTAATTAATTGGATATAGCTGTACTTTTAAAAAGGCTAATAGAACGAATCAATGTTTTATCAAACATAATGTCACTTTGGCTTTAGCGGCACAAGAAATCCTAGATAGAAAATTAGAAACTCATGTCTCATCTTTAGAAGAGGCAGTGCTGTATTTAGGAAATGAGGTAGCTAACATTAAAACTAGATTATCTACTAGATGTCATGCAAAATATAAATACATCTGTGTTTCTCTCTTACGTTATAATGATTCTCAACACTCCTGGCCACAGATACAAAACCACTTATTAGGAATCTGGAAGAACAGTGACATAGCCCTTGATCTACAGGCATTACAAAATCAAATAAAATATATTAGCCAAGACTATATAGATGTTAGTTCTACTGCCGAAATAGTCTCTGATTTTTTTTACCCAACTTTCTAAACAATTAGACATATGTTCATACATGAGTTATGGCATATCTATGGCACTTGCATTTTTACTCATAATTATAATTTGTTCATGTTTTCCAGTCATCATCTGACTGACCTCATGATCCATCAAGTCACTTGCCATAGAAGTGGAGGCCATTAAATTAAAAAATAAAAAAGGGGGAGATGCGACGTCATCCTAATAGCTAGGCCTTGAGCATGGCTCGGCCCACTGGATTTCTGCAAGGCAGGCAATTCCAAAAGAAGGAACACGTGGCATTTCCCACTTTGCATTATTATATTCTGGAGATTTGAGGTGCTTTGGGCTTTGCTTTCACATTAATTATAAAGAAAAATGTCTTAGAGACACAAGATGGCTAAATGGATTGTGAAAAGAACAATGCCTCAGCTTGCATCAGAGATATTTATTAACCCTCTACAAACATCAGGAGAATTGAACTTTTCAGGCCTAGATACAAATCAAAGGAACTTAGGTCTACTATTTTCTTTTTAATCTGTGAGTAAGAAAAGCTTTAAGGCAGATAGTTTCTCTCTGAAACACCTCCCCCTTGCCTCACCACTTATTAACTACTTTCTAGCTACCTGATAGGAGCTGAGCAAATAGTGAAGATTTAATCTAATGAATAGAATTTCCTGTCGTTAACCTTTAACACGGTTCTCATACTAAAAGAATTTTTATATACATATTGTATTCTGTAACCTTTGCTGTTTTCTTATTCCATCAAATACTATGGGAAATAGCTTTTTAGTTAAAGATGTACCCACTCAACTTTAGAAAAAACAAGTCTGTAAAAATTCCTGCCTCAATGTAAAAAAGAGTATAAGAAACGGTGATGACATGAATTAAACAGATACGTTCCAACATTGCATTGGGTGTGAGCATATTTTCCTGACCTGTCTCCATCCCCACCTAACGAGGGACCCCCGACCTTGTTGCCTTGAGGGCTGGCCCCCGACACTCCTCCCCTTGCTCTCTCTCTCTTGCTTCTGGGTTCCCTGATGTGACGAGCATAGCCCATGTGCTCTCTCTTTGTCTGCCTCCCACCACCATGCCCTGAGATCCATGCTCCCCAGCCTCACATGGACTGAACTCCAGTATCTCAAAGGAAAACTGTAAGCTAATAAATCTTCTTTCCTTTAAGTTACATGATCAAGTCTTTATATTATAGTTGTGAGAATGCTGATGAATACCGGATACATTCATTTGCTCCATCTCTGAAATCACATCTGGTACTACAGCTGCAGTTAGAATCACCACCCAGTTAAGCTTGTGATAATTTACTATCATGCTCCAAGATTCAGCTGTGTCCTGTGCAGGCCACATGGAGAGTTGAATGGGGATGGGATAGGCATTACTCTTTCTGCATCTTTCAGATCCTTGATGGTGGCAATAATCCTTGCAGATGCTCTAGGAATGTGACATTGTTTTTTATTTGTTATTTTTCTAGGTAGAGGTAGTTCTAATGGTTTCCACCAGGCCTTTCCTATGATAATAGCCCTCATTCTACAGGTCAGGGGACAAGTTTAGGGATTCTTCCAGCTCTAAATATATCTACTGTAATTATGCATTCTGGAACTGGGAAAATAGCCACAGGAAAGATTCAGGTTACCTGGACTCAGTGTGAGATGGGCTTGAGCTGGGAATCCACTGGCCACCTGATCTCCATAAGTCTCTAGTTTGACTGGTGGCCCACAGTGACATTTTGGATCTTCTGGAATTAGTCTCAGTTTATAGCCAGTTCCCAGTAGTCCCTGAAGTATACCATTTTCAGACTATGGCACAAATAGAATCATATTGTATTTGACCTTTTGAGATTGACTTTTGTCACTCAGCTTAATTCTCTTGAGACCCATCCAGGTTAGTAAGTGTTCTTAATAGTTCATCTTTTTATATTGCCGAGTAGTATTCCATGGTATGGATGTACCACAGTTTGTTTGCCCATTCACCCACTGAAGAAATTAGAATTGTTCTTAATTTTGAGTTACTATGATTAAAGTTTCTATTAATATGCATGTGCAAGTTTGTATGCAAACAGAAGCTTTAATTTTTCTGTAAAATAAATGCCCAAAATTGCAATTATTGGGTTATGTGGCAAGTGCATTTTTAGCTTTAGAGAAAACTGGCAAACTATATTCCAAAGTGACTGTCCCCTTATACATTCCTACCAGAGATGTATGAATGATCCAGTTTTTCTGTATCTTTGTCAGAATTTGATTTATCAGTAATCTTTTTTATTTTCATCATTCTCAGAAATGTGCATTGATATCCCTATGGTGGGTTTAATTTATTCTAATTAAACATCTCTTTGTGGATTTGTTTGATATCTCTATTTTTCTCTCTAATGAAATAACTGTGTTCAGGCCCTTTTTCTAACTGGATTTTTTTTAAAGCTGAGTTTTGAGTCTAGATATAAGTTTTTTGGGGCAATGTGGTTGAAAATACATTCTTCTCCACTGTAAATTGTTTCTTCATTCTCTTAACAGGATATTTCATAGAACAAAAATTTTTAATTTGTTGAAGTTCAGTTCATCATTTTTCTTCTATGAATTATATTTTTCATGTCAGGTCTAAGAACTCTTCACCTAGCCTTAGGTTTCAAAGATTTTCTTCCATGATGATTTTTCCCTAAGCATTTTATAATTTTACATATAATCTTGTGATCCACTTTGAATACATTTTTATAAGGTGTGAGGTTTAGGTTGAACTTCATTTTTAACTTTTTTTCTTATAGTTATCCAATTGTGTAGATACTTTATGAAAACAAAAATGAATAGTTAATCCTGATTGTGTTTTCATAAACTTTTAAGGAGGTGGTGTAGAGATATAGCTATGGTATCTATTTATGTACCTACATATCCATAAAATTTTGTGTTGGCTTAGGGAAGGCACTTAAATAAGCAGCCACAGGAGCAAGAGGAGAAATGTAGCCTGCAGTAGACATATTTGTTCCATACTGTGTTGTTTGTTTGTTTGTTTGTTTTTGTGGTTTTTTTGGTACTGGGGATCAAACCCAGGGTCATTCTACTTTTGAGCTACACCCTTTTTATTTTGAAACAGGGTCTCACTAAGTTGCTGAGAGTCTTACTAAGTTGTTGAGGCTGACCTCTGGCCTTGAATCTGCAATCCTTCTGTCTTAGCCTCCCAAGTCCTGGGATTATAAGCATGTGCCACCACATCCAGCTTCTATATGGTGGTTTAAAAAAATATTTTGCAAAAGGACTTCATTTTTTTAGCTATAAATCCAGCAGTGGGAAAGTTGGATCATACAGTTATTCTAGATTCAGTGTTATAAGAAATCTCCTTAGTGTTTCCCGGAATGGCTGTACTAATTACATATAGCTACATAGGAGGACTTAGTTCTTGCATACTATAGGACAGCACAGTAACTGTAATTTACAATAATTTATTATAGATTTCAAAGGAACTAGAAGAGTCTGAAGGTTCTCAACATATAGAAGTGACAAATGTTGGAGGAGATGATACAGCTAATTATCCTATATAATCATTATACACATGATATGTTTGAATTATATAGCAACCCATAAATATGTACAAATATTATGTGTCAATTAAAAATAAGAACAAATAAAATAAATACTTTGAGCCAAGTTGAAACATGTGAAGATTAATGTACAAATGTAGATTTCTGGATTTTTTTTGTGTGTGTGTGTGGTACTGGGGATTGAATCCAGAGGCATTCTACCTTCGAGCTACATCCCCAGCCCAGTTTTATTTTTTATTTGGAAACAGGGTCTCACTAGGTTTATGAGAGTCTCACCACTTGCTAAGGTTGTCCTTGAATCTGTGATCTCCTGTCTCAGCCTCCTAAGTACTGGGATTATAAGTGTGCACCACCATGCCCAGCTTGGATTCTTTTTAAGAATCAGAAGTTTTAGGAATAGTAGACTCACCTTTCTGCCTGACCACCATGTCCATGAGTTGAGGTTCTCCTTTGGATGAGATGTACTCTCTCCAGTTAACTACAGTCTCTACCAATCCCTGTCAGCTCCCCAGTGCTAAGGATCCTTGTCAGTGTCAACTCTCCTTCTTTCTGTTGCATTATTGTTTTAGTTATCAATGCTTGTTCCTATATGGAGCTATCTGCATTTTCTTTAGACTTTTTGAATTTCTCTTCCTCTTTTTTTTTTTTGGTGGTACTGGGTATTGAATCCAGGGGCATTCTATCTCCAAACTAGACCCTCAGCCCCCTTTTATTTTTTATTTTGAAACTGGATCTTGCTAGTTTGCTGAGATTCTTGCTAAGTTGTTGAGGCTGGCCTTGAACCTGAGATCCTCCTGTTTCAACTTCTCAAGTACTGGAATTACAGGTATGCACCACCACACCCAGCTGATTTTAGTATTTTTTATTACCTTAGATATCTCTTCTTGGCCTGTACTTCTTTCTTTCCATTTCTCCTGTCTTTCTTCTTTGTTCTTTCTTTCTCAGTTTCTCAATTTAAGCTCAACTATATCTTTGATTTACAATAAGGTGTCACTGAGAGTGGACTTTCCTGGGTTCTGTAGGATCTTGACTCCATAGGATGTTCAGCTAATGTGAAGCTCTGGCAGACAATGCATTGTTTGTGAGTGGTTGGTTTCCAACCTAGAGCTGGTGTTAGGGTACAGAAAATACTCATTAGGTAGCATCTTTGTATTAAATGCCCACTCTCCAGAGTTGGGCCTATGAGCCCAGTTATTAAACTGTAGAAGTGAAATTTGAACTATAATTATTCTAAGTCACACTTGGAGTTACTGAAAAAACAAACAAACAAACAAACAAACAAACAAAAACGTTGGCTTCCAACAAAGGGACGACTCATGACACTCTGGAGAGGGAAAGTCAAGATAGAACTGTGCCAAAGGATGGGAAATGTCAGAAGCTTCTGGAAAAACCTAGATGGGGAACATCAGACCTGGACTCGAAGGCCTTCTCCCTCGAGCCCCAGGAGCCCCACAAACCCCATGAACCACACTGGATTTTAGAAGCAACAATGAGGGCAATGATAACCGTCTTGAGCACAAGATGGCAGTCTTACATCTGCTTCCTTGTGACTGTCTGGAGAAAAGTGATAGGAAACAGAGCGGAAACAAAGATGCTTGTGTTGCTGAGAAATATTGAAAAATAAACAGTAATCAAGGAGAGTGATTAGTGAAGGGAAGAGATTAAAAATAAATGCAAGTGATTTTGTGTTTGGTTTTGCTTTGCTTTAAAAATTGGCTCCACTCATTGTTTTGAGTCTTGTGCTGAACACATGCGGGCTTGATATCACATGTGCATGAAGGCTCAGGTCTAGAACAAAGACCTGGAAACTATAAAGTGTGTAGAAGGAAGTAGACACTGTACATGCTAGAATGATGGAAGGGTTGTGGGCCTGGTTCTGATGGTGACCTCATTACAGCGTTCTTTTGAAAATCAGAAAATGGGAAATTTCCAGCTGGTAATGGTGGTTCATGCTTGTAATCCCAGTACTTGGGAGTCTGAGATAGGAGGATCCGGGTTCACGGCCAGCCTCAGCTACTTAGTGAGGCCCTCCGCAACTTAGTGAGACTCGGTTTCAAAATAAAGAATAAAAAATAGGACGAGGGAGCCAGGCATGGTGGTGCATGCTTGTAATCCCAGCATTTGGAGACTGAGACCAGAGGATCCAGGTTCGCAGCCAGCCTCAGCTACTTAGTGAGGCACTCCACAACTTAGTGAGACCCTGTTTCAAAATAAAGAATAAAAAATAGGGCTGAGGGTATAGCTTGGAGGTAGAATGCCCCTGAGTTAAATCCCCAGTACTGAAAAAAAAAAATAGGACAGGGGATGTAATTCAGAGGCAGAGGCAGAGGCAGAATGCCCCTGGTTCAATCCCCAGTACTGCAAAAAAAAAAAAAAAAGGAAATTTCCTTTTTTTATATAGAGATTAACACCAAACTCTAGCTGTGTGTAAACAGGGTTCCATTCAGAGGTGTATATTAAATAGAAGAGTTAAACAAGCAGGTCAAACTCTCATTCTCTCTCTTTTTCCTTCCCTCACCTATTAAAAACTACATTGGAACATCTTGTTTGTTGTTGTTGTTGCAAAGAAAATTATATCCCTGGATTAAAGGAAGAGGAAAGACTAATTTAACAAATAGCTTTGTGGTGTTCTCTAATGAGATACCCATTGTGGCCCAGGTAGTATGGAGGTAACCTGGTCCCTAAACCAGCTTTATAATTGTGTCAAAACACCAAAGCAGAAGAAGCTGTCAGGCTGCTGCTTCCAGGGTAAGATGAAGTCATTCTGTGCCTGGTCACTTTTCATGGTGACCAGCTGTAGGACAGTTCCTTTTATAGGCAGAGAAACAGCTTCTCAGCTGGTCATTGTTCCTTACTGGAAAGGATAGGCTTCTTTCCACCTGCCAAAGTGCTGATAAGCCTCCATTTCGTGACTTTCTTCACTTAAAAAATGAAGTTAGCCGGGCGTGGTGGCGCACGCTTGTAATCCCAGCATTTGGGAGGCTGAGACTGGAGGATCTGGGTTTGTGGCCAGCCTCAATTACCTAGTGAGACACTCCACAACTTAGTGAGACTCGGTTTCAAAATAAAAAGAATAAAAAATAGGGCTGGGGGTGTAGCTCAAAGGTAGAATGCCCCTGAGTTCAATCCCCAGTACCGCGAAAAAAGAAAAAAAATGAAGTTAATTAAGGCAATACAACCACTTTGGGAGGCAATATCCTTTACATGAAGAAAGTTTCAGATCTAAAGTTTCAGACCTTCAAAGACAATATCTAAGTAGTAATCTAAGAGCCCTATGACATAGCAATGTGATGACAGCACCCCATATTTGTTAAATGTGGAATTGCAAGCACAGAAAGACAAGTTGATAACCTAACACTGGACTGTGCTTTTGCTTCATAAGTAATCTTATAATCTGCCACCTTTCTTTGAATAAAATTTATTTAATTATTTAGAGAACAGAGAGTTCAGAGCACACTAATGAATCAGAACTTAAGACAATGGCTGATAATGGCTTTGAAGTTGTAAGGCCACTGGGAACAGCTGTTGTAATGTTTCTTCCTAATTCCAAAAGTTCTTCCTGGCACATTTTTTCAAGTTTAATTTGAAGAATATTGATTTTAGTTTTTTGTTTTTGTTTTGAGGGTCTGATAATAGACTTTGATGATTGGTAGAAATATATACAAAATATAGAATTGGTTCTATTTGCCCTTGGAATTTGAATGATCCTTGGAGATAGGTTTTACTCTTCTGTTTATCTTACATGTAAAGCTAAAAGGAAATGTGAGGCAGGAGGACTTCATTCATCTCCAAGACCTTCTCCTTAATCCACAAGAAACCTTGTCCCATGCATGGATGTCTTCCAGGTGGTAGAGAAGATTTACTGAAACTTTTAAAGAGCAATAGAGGGAAGATAAAAGCTGTAGTTTCTGTACTTACAAAAGGCCTTGTAGAATCTCTAGGGCATCTTGACAGCTAAGAGTTATTTCTATTACAAGGCATGGGGTCAGTCAACTGACCATGAAGATCCATATTAAAAAAGAGAAAGAGAAATAAAAGAAAAATAAAATTAAAAAGAAAGAGAAATGTCTCAGGTGAAAACTAATAAAAACTCAAGAAGGTAGAATTCATTCTATAGAATTATTTTTTTTTCTGTTTTATCTTTGTTGGGATAATTTCAGAATTGCAATTTTCATGTGGTCATTGTCTCCATAAGCCTTTCTATTCTTCATATTTAGAAGAGTTCTAAGTCCATTGAAAGCCCAGGGCTAGTGAGAGTCCCCCAGAACATGGAAGGAGGAAGAACAGAAGATGTACACATGTGAAAATACTTGGAAAAGCTTCAAGGTCTGTCATATGAAGGTTTTGGCAGGTATCCCCAAACATCCTCCGGACAGGCTGCTGCATTACTGAGGGTAGATTTGACATAGGACAAACTCTGATCAGAGAAAAAAAAAGTAGCAAGAAAGCGGTCACCTTGTCTTCTTAGAGTCTAGTCTGGGGGCAAGAGGCCAGCATACACATTTGGTGTTAATTTTCTTGGGAGGAGTAGGCATGATTATCCCTTGAGAAGCATGTGGTTCCTCCCACATAGCATTTGTTTCCAGCCTTCTTGCATTTACTCATGCCATCCTCCTGGCCATTTATTCTGGATAACTCAAGTGTATGTCTAAGACTCACAGCTCAATTACCTCCATGAAACTTTATCTGAATCCCCGATGGAGCTCTGGGCTCCCCCTTTGTCTCCTGGATCCTGTAGAACATGCCTTCAGTGGTATACCATGCAAACGATCTACTTTTTTTCATGTGTCTTCCCATAGAACTCAAGTTCTTAGAAGACAGAAATCATATTTTATTCTTATTTATATTGCAAATGTTTAACAATGTGTCTCAATTGACTTGAAGATAACTGGAGATCTGATGGCTAAGTCTCCATACTCTTCCCTGACAGTCAGGATATGAGCTTGCTATTGGTATCCCTCCAATGGCTACTAGATGCCAATGGTTGTAAGGTAGTCTTGGAGTGCCTTCAGTAAGTTTTAAGACCATCTAAACATTCCCTTCACAAGTAACAATCATGTATTATTGTTGGTATAATTATAGAAGTTATCATTTTGATGTGGAAAAATAACTTTGCTGATGGAAGGTTAATTGCTTATG